>LOEQ01007004.1:75351-88775 GCA_001685075.1 Bramus lutescens | reverse complement strand
GCTCCAGGAGGCCACGCCCTAGCCAAATGTTATTGGCTGAGCTTCCCCATCAAGCATTAAGACAAAAGCTCTTTTATATAATTAATTAAAAATGAAATTAAAATAATAAGGGGGATATAATCAAAGCCATTCATATGGTAGCCTAAGAATGAGGACTAAAGTTCAAAAAAACATAGGTAATGATGGAGAAGAGACAGCTGCATCCACTATTTAGAAAAATCATACCTAGAACTTAGAATATTTGGTTGAGGGAGAGGTTCCATTCTGTGGTGCTTCATTCATTCAAGGCTCACTGACTCCTAGTTCTGTTTTACACACTGTCCCAGGTGCTGGTAAATAAGGTAGACCAGATGTCTGTGTCACATAACTCATATATTTTGGCAAAGTAAGAAATACAGGCATAGTAATAAATACATAATAAAATTTCAAATCCTAATATGTGCTCTAAAGAGAACGTAAGTAGCAGAAAGAGAGGTAAATCGAAGATATTGTTTTAAACAAGATGATCAGGGCTGGAAAGATGACTCAGGGTTTAAGATCACTGGGTTTCAATTCCCAGCATCATTGCAATGAATTTAATGACATCTTCCAGTCTCTATGGGAACACATGTGGCACATTTGGAGGCAAAATACCCACACACATAAAATAAAATAACTTTATTTTAAAAGGATTTTATAAGGCTTATAAAAATTTGATAATAGTAAATAAAAAGAGCTTTTAGGTAAATTGCTCTGAGAAGATCTGTAAAAGAAGACACATACTGACTGTTGGTTGATGAGAAACCACATTAGGACTAAGGAGGGCCAGGCTGGCTGTGGCACACTGAAAGAAAATGGCCTGCAAAGGGAGTGGCACTATTAGGAGATGTGACCTTGTTGGAGGAAGTATGTCGCTGTGGGATCAAGCTTTGATGTATTTTTAGCACAGCCTTTCTTCAGTGTGACAACTAACTTCTTGCTGCCTTCTGGTCAAGATACAGACTCTCAGCTATAGCACCATGTCTGCAAGCACATACCATGCTCTGCACCGTGATTATAACAGACTGAACCTCTGAAACTATCAGTGAGCCCTCTCAATTAAATGTTTTCATTGATAACAGTTAGAGTGGAGCCCTGGAGTCTCTTCATGGCAATAAAATCTTAGCTGAGACACTGGCCAAGAAGGACCAGAAAATAAAAAAAAATCAAGGCAAGAACAAAGCTGGCAAAGAAAAGTGTATCTAACAAGGAAGAAATGATTATATTGTAATGAGACACCTTAGCTGTCAAGTTATCAAATCAAGGGACCAAAACAGAAAACCTGGAATTTCCTCAGGACTCCTGTGGTGGTAGAAGAAAAACTGTAGAGCTGGCAGAGGGACACTTTTCTCCTTCCTACTCTTTAATAAAAAGTCTACAATCTTATTGGCAGTGTTGCCAAGGGCTACGTCTGACCTGGGAACAGTTGGATGTCCATATTGTTGTCCTTCTGTTAAAAGTTTAGTATCACTTCAGTACCTTAAAATTAACTGGTAGGGTCACTGAATCTCATTGCCACTCTCCCTAATATAACCACATTAAACAAATCTCCTTTTCAGTTTTGTACTATGTCTATGTTTTGTTTGACTTCTCAAGTGCCTGAACCTGGCTTCTCAGAGTACAGACTGTGACTCAAAGTTCAATAAGCAGAAAAATGAAAATACTTGCTTGGCTAGAGAATATTCACCAAGGCAGGACAAAAGAACTTGTCCAATGATGACCCAACTTGATCAAGAGCCAAAGACTAGGGTCAAATTTGATTGAGTCACCTATGCCACAAAAAAGAGCTGGGACTGTCTTCTAATTGCCATTGAGATTCACTCGGAGGTTTTCAGTGAGGAAGAGACATGATCTCATCTTGGCTGTGTACTATAGTTTCAAATGGTCTCCCCAAATTTCTTGTTTTGGAAGCTTCATCCCTAAAGTCACATCTCACAGTATTTGGATGTGGGCTTTATTGGAGATAATTATGATTAAGTGATGTGATGGTGGGACTCCATAATGGTATTAGTGGCTTTATCAGAGTAGAAACTGGGACCACAAAACATACTGTTCTCGTGTCATGTAATACTCTTGTCATTTTGTGTCACATCAAGAAGCCCTTAGCATATCAAGCTTCATGTTCTTATGTTACTTAGTTGGCATCACTGAGGGCCAAATGATTCGTCCTCTCTCTAAATTACCCAATCTGTGGCATCCAGTTACAACAGAGAAATAGACAAGACAGTTGTATATAGTGTACTGTAGAGTCAGTGTAGAATACAGACAGCCAACAAGAGAGACAGCAAAAAGAGTCATTCTGAGGTTATTTTGGTGGTCCAGCTGAGGAACAAAGGCTGGGATGTTGCAGAGGGAGGACATTGGATCAGGTGGTGAAAGAAATGCATGTCTTTGTGCCTAAATAAAAATGGCATTGTCTTAAAGAGAAAAACAGAAATGAGCTCTAAAGTGGTTTCACATTTAAACTTCACTGCATCTTTTACTGAGGAGATGCATAAACTATTGGATAGTGTTCACTACCCAAGAGCGAAGGCCTATAAGTCCTGTCTTCCAGAGACATGGAGACAGGGGAACACGCAAGGTTTAACCAAAGAATTTTTTTAACTAAAAGTTTGAACCTAAGTGGAAAACTGTTGACAATAGCTATTTCTGATATGGGAAAAACCTTAAAAGTTTCCCCAAAGAATAACAAAGGATGGAAAAGAAGCATGAAAACTAAATCAAAATAAAATTTTAAAATAAAAATTATTTCACAGAGGAATTCTTGAAACCTTCACAGGAAAAAGAAATGAGTTCCTTTGGCCTCTAGGTTTGACAAATTTTGTTCAACAAAAAGTGGGAAGCATTGATTCCCCCCTCCTCTTTCATAGTCTTATTTCTATTGAGCTTTGGCAGTTTCTCATAGCAAAACAAATTGTGCAGACATGTATTTCTCTATATTGCTCTTCGGAGTATATACATGAGCCAAAGATTCTGGAGGGGATTTTTAGCAGAATATATGAAAGTAAAAAGCACTTAATACTCTATCCTTCTAATTACAAGTATTTATCCTAAAAACACTAATATGCAAAAAGATACATGCAAAATGTTATTAATTACAGAATTATGCATTTTATGTAAAAATATGGACTAGCCTAAATGAAGAGCAATGCGAGATTTATCACAACACCAGAGGTAAATTTTCTGCACCCCAGTGTGCTAAATGAAAATATACACAAGCTGGAGGGCGCACTATCGAATCCCATAGGTGACTCCTGGGGATGGAGGGCTCTCCTTTCAGGAATATGGCCCTGACACTGAAACTGCAGGCTTCGTAAAGGGATCACATGTGTTATTTCAGACCATAAATTCCAGTTTTTAAAGGACAATAACCAAATTTAAAAGGACCACACAATATTAATAAAAGACAGAAAACAAAAGATCTGTTGCTTGAAAGCTTGTGGTCTTGTGACCTTAGCCAGCTGGTACCTTAGGACTAAAGATGCACCCATGCCATCAGCTGCACGTACGTTTTCATGTCAGAGCCAGCTGACTTGCAGGGTTCCTTCCTCTCTCGTTCCTTTACTAGGTCAGATAGAGACTTTTATTTTTGTTCCTTGAAATGTCTGAAAAGTCTATGCTGCCTCAGCTTTTAGCACATTGAAGAATGGGGTCCAAGGAGCAGCCACTGGATGCTTCTCTTTCGTGCATAAAGAAGAGAGTGAGGGAGAGAAGAAAGCAAGCACAGAACAATACAGCCAGCGGCTTCAACGCTGTGACAGTGACACACACGTCTCAATTCAGTCACCTCAGGATGGCTTTCACAATTAATGGAAAAACCAAAGAAATACACAATAGAAGATTTAATTGTGAGTGCTAACCTTGAGGGCAATAAATGCTCCAAGCACAGAATTTAAGCTGGTGGCTTCACAGACTGAAGAGACACAGAAGGAAAGTGTTTATATTTTAATGATTTTCATTTTTAATTAGTGATTTCCAAGATTTACAGCAAACTTAGTTTGGCCCCTCAAATATGATAATTTAATTAGTTTCCCGACTGTTTCCTCGACCAGTTAGAGAACATGTTCAGAGTGTGCTTTCCTTTGAGTAATTAACAGCTGTGTGATGCTATGACTAACTCACTCAGCGCCTTCTGAACCAGGTAAAGCAGCTCACATGCTTGCTTTAAAATATCTGCCTGAAAGCTAATGAGCACCCTCGGTTCTAAGGACATAAAGACCACACTCACTCAGGAATCCCTGAGGGAGAGTATTTAATGAAATAAGAAGTATAGCACAATGAATCCTGTTTTTTAATATCATTTGTGGACTTGTCTGATGACCGTCTTGGTTTTCCTGTTGCCTCTGACATTCAGTGGTTTGGGCTACAGCAGATAGAATTTTCTCTGTCCATGATGGTTTGGGCCTTACCTGAAGACCACCACAGTTGACATATTAGACTTTCTGACTCAGTGAATGAGAAGGTGATACCCATCCATCCCACTGCAGGCACCCTAGGCCCCTCTAAGTGTTTTAAGGGACATTTTCATTGAAATAACAGAACCATGCCCACCATCTGTTGGTTCGACTGAAGCTACCTAATCAGACCCCAAGAGTCTGCAGCCTCAGTGTTACTGTCAAGCACCTCAGGGAAATGACATCTGGGATCCATGCTGCTTCAGAGAGACAAATACGGTCCCCAGAGGCTGACCTCAGAACTGCCCCTTCTCCTCCACATCCTAACAAATGCACATCCATGTCCTTCCTCTTGACCCTGGGATCAAACAGTGTAACTAGAACAAACTTTTTCCTGAGATCCTTAGGAAGAACCTCTCCCAACCCTGAGTTGTGGGTCTCAACTCTCTCTCAGCACCCCACCTCACTGTCTACCTATGGCCTTGAAGCCTGAACTTCAGAGTTCATGCTATGCTGTTGTCTATTTATATGTCCGTACTGTTAATAACTCTTTTTTAAAACTTCATACCGAAAAGACAGCCTCCCTCAGTACCTTAGTGCCCTGCTTGAGCCAAGATATCTTCATCCTCTAATCTTTAATTAGAAGGAAAAGAGAAGTATTCAAAGTTCCAAACTCAGGAAGGGTTATTTAAACTTTGTGAACAACTGAGCATGGTGACAAACATTGTAACTCAAAACTCAAAACACTGAGGTGGGTGCAGAGAGAGTCAGAGGTTAGCCTAGACTACACAGTGGGCTCTTGTCTCACCCATCTCATTGAGAGATGAAGGACTTGCCTGGTTGAATCAAATCATCAAAAGTCACGTGGCACCTGCAGAATTGCTGTAGTCAAAGACACGAAAGTGACTAACCAACATGGCTCAGTTTGGCTTTGGTTGAAGAAGCTATGGACTCTCATAGCTAACACAGCATGGACTGGCATGCCCGTCAAGTTCTTCCTGTTGCGGCTTCCTTTCTCTATCTTGAGGGAGATTAATCTGTGACTGAGATTTATTAGTCGAAGGAAGGCAGAGTTGATGAGATTCTTCTGATACACTGCACAGCACACACATCAAGTTAAAGAGAAAAAGATGAAAAATTGAAATGATAAAGTTGCCTTGCTAGCTTGTTGCCAGAGTAATTGAAGTGACTTGTGTGCTGCTGAGGTGTGATGGGTAGAAATAAAATATGTACAAATTTATCTAGATCATACTTCTGAGGAAAGGGCCACAAAATACATTCGCTCTCTATTTATGGGTCAAGGAAATCTCTCAATTCTTTCCTGACAATGATATTGAAGCAAAACGAAAATAAAACCCATTCAGAATCAGCTCCAAAAGTGAAGCCATCTCTAAGTTATCCATGGAAATAGACTCAGGGTTTGCATGCAAAATTGAAGTACAAGTGGAATGAAAAGCAGCACTTTGTCTGGTAGTCAAAACCACAACCCCTCATCATTTCTTTGCAACACAACTCTACAAAATAGCAAAATGGTCCTCGTGTTTTAAAAAGAAATCTCCTAACTTCGCCTGTGATGGAGATTATAATATCAGTGAATTACCTGATAATAAATATACATGTGTAAGAATTTCAAAAGGCCGAGAAGGTGAAGTCTGTAGACTGTGAGGGCACAGCAATGGGATCTGTAGCTCTCCTACTCACCCTGACTGCCTCGACCTAAACTACCTAGGAGATGCCCAGTGGGATGAGGCAGTGCTGGCCAAGCACACTCCATCCTGCACTGTTGAATACTAAGTAGTGGCTTCAGATGGTGTGGATGTGACCATAAACCTTTGTTTATTTTTAAAAACCTGTGAAACTAGCACTCAGAGGAGTCCAGAAGTATGGTGGAGTGAGAGTGGCCAAGTCTAGGCATGGGTTGGTCTTGAAAGCATGTACCTGGACTAGAGACATTTCCACCCCAACCTCTCCTTACCCTCTCCACCACAAGGATGTTAGAGTTATGAGGCTGACCTCCCTAGAATACGGTGGCTGCATGAGTGGTTCTCAATCTGTGGGTTTCAACCCCTTTAGAAAACTCCTATCTCCCCCCCAAAAAAATACATTATATTTAACAACAGCAGCAGAACTGCAGTTGTGAAATAGCAATGTAATAATGTTATGGTTGGAGTCACTACAAAATGAGGAACTGTTTAAAGGGTTGGCATTTGGAAGATTTGAACCACTGTTCTACACTATGCAGTTCAGTTCTTTTTCTCTGCGTTGCCCAAGGATCTCATAAAAAGGGTCAAAAAGGGCCTTCATGGACTGAGAAAGTCACAAGCAGGGGTCATAATCATCTCTGTTTCACTGAATAACATTCCTAGGCTAGAGAAACGGGGTTTAAATCATCAAATTTCTCGAAGAGGGAAAAACTAAGGCAAATAAATAAGTTTGAAAAGAGAACAGTGAAAATTAAAATGCAAATCCTGCAATTCCAGGACCATAAGATGGAGATGGGAAGATCAAGGAGTTAAAGACCAGCCTTGGCTACATAAAGAATTCAAAGCTTCGAAGCCAGTGAGCTACATGACATCCTGTATACTCCAAAACATCATCATCATCATTATCATCATAGCAACAATAGTGAGAAGAATGCAATAAAGTATTTTTAATTAGAAGAAGGGATAGAGAGAGGCTCAGCAACTAAGAGGGCCTGAAACTCTTGCTGAGGACCTAAGTTTAGTTCTCAACAATGACATGGTGGCTCACAATCTCCTGTACCTTCAGCTCCTATAGCTCCAATACTCTCTACTGGCAAATGTGGTCACCAGACACACCCATGGCATATACTCACACAGATTCACAGACACAGATACACACAAATAAAAATGAAGATAAAATAATATCTTAAAATGAATTTAAAGAAAAAAGCAACGTACACCAGGCTGTGATACACAGCTGTGATCCTGGTACTTGGGAGATGATAACAAGAGGATCGGGTGTTAGAAGACAGTCAGTACTTGTGAGATCCTTTCTCAGAATAACAAAAAGACAAAATAAAACAAACATAAAGTGCATTGCTACGGTTGAATAAATGGGGCCGTAAGGTTGTATTTGGGAGATGCCAGATTTGGAGAGGACGTTGGGGAAAGCTGTTTTGGTTGTAGTTGTTTTGGGAGGTGGGGTTGGTGATGGTCATGGGGGTGGTGGTGGGTGTGTGCATTCATGTTTTATGTGAATGAAATTCATTTCCTTGCACTTCAGACTTCCTTCTATGACAGGCCTACTTCAATGCCTCAGGGAAAACACATGTCTCAGCCTGAGAAAATTCCTCTACGGTGCTAGTCCCTTTTCACTTAGCTCCTCTTACTGCAGCCTGGGCTCTGAAGTACACCCACATAGCAGTCATTTCCTGAAGGACTTAGCTGATGCATGGTACAGGCTAAGATCTTTCTCCTTCCTTTCACAGACCTAAGGCAGCCAGTGACTATCCAAAACTCTTTGGAACCAGTCTTCAAAAGCACATGAAAGTTTCTAACTGCCCAAGACAGAAGGGACTGCTCACAGACAGAGACATGACCGAGAATGATGTCTTGGAAATTTATCGGTCAGGTGACAGTGGGCATATCAGGAAATAATCGGAGGCATATTCTACTCTTATGTTAAGTGGAAATGCAGAATATAGACACTTCTAAGTAATCCAGTAAGAATTAAACATATGTAAGATACTTAGCACAGATGCACTACTGACACTCTACAACTCAGAAAAGCCTCAGGAACATTATTTAAAGTGGACGAAACCAGTCATATAAAAACATCTTCCACATTAGCCATTGATTCAAAGAACAAGCCTAGAATAAAGAAATCTCTTTGGCTGTTCAGAGGCAGCAGGAAGGGTGGAGAGAATGGGGTAATAGCTAGAACATGAAATTTATGAAGATGTGAAACTGATGTGCTGATTTTCAGACATTGTGGATGAAAGGACACTACAGAATTAGTGCTCTTTTCCGGTCTTTCTGCTATGGGCATGGGGTCCTGTGAGTGAGACAGAGCACTTGCTGCAGACGAGGATAGCAACAGCAGCCAGTCCTCAGCTTCCAGCTTTGCTGACATGTGGTCCAGGTACCCGATACGTGTGGAACCATGTGTATGTCAGACCGGCTAAGCTAGGAGTTTCCAGCTGATCTCCTTCCTCTGCTTCCCTTCTACCAATAAGAACTCCTGAATCACAGTCAGCCCACCACTTCCAGCTTTCTGCGGGACCTGGGTTCTGTCCCCAGGTGTCACACTTGTGCTGCAAACACTTAACCCCACTGAGCCACCTATTAGAGCCTCAGATTATATATTTTTAATGATATGAATGACATCTCAATGAAGCTGTTCAAAATATATTTAAGACAGTAGTTATTCTATATTTAATGTTTTTAAAGTCAAGTATTCTTAATTATTATGTTACTGGATAGATGTATTAAATTTTAAGGATTCAGAGGGTTCTGCTTCTACTTTTGTTGCATTTTTTCAGTTTTACACCACAAACTTTTGTGTGTATGTGAAATATGCAAAGAAAATATTTCAAGGGCCTTTTGTAATGCTGCCATGACTAAGATTTTTCGGTTGAAAATACGAAATTACTTTAGATGAGGACTATGTTTTAGACATAAAGTTTTATGGTCAGGAAATCCTGCAACTACATTAAGGATCTTAAAAATAGCATCAGAAGTTTTCATTTATTCAAAACCAATCTTGACTTATTTATAGTAAACTCAGAAATTTTTCCAAATGAAAAATCCATAATTTAGTTGCAAAGGAGCTTTCTGTTTATGTGACTGGGAGCATTTCATATTTATGTATCATAAAATTAAAGTCTTGATCTCATAACTCAAATCAAATAATAAACTTTAAAAGTGCCAGATTCTGAATCTCAGAATCTATCAGTTGTCCCAAATAGCTTTACAAACTCCATTGTCCCTACTATGTTTCCCATGATTTTCTGTGTGTGTGTGTGTGTGTGTGTGTGTGTGTGTGTGTGTTTATGATGTTCATGTGAAAATGTGCATCTGCAGATCAGGAGTGGATGCCGAGTGTCTTCTTGGTTTCCTCATTTACAGACCTGCAGTTCAACATTCCTTCCCACTAAGCTGACTGCCCACAGAGGCCTGGGATCCTCCTGCCTTTGCCTCCAGAACTGAGATGACAGCAGTATACACCTGCTTTTTTAATGTGTTTTCTGGGGATCATAATTGGGTACTCATGATCGTGCAGCAAATCTTTAGCTACTAATCCATCTTCCCCGCCTCTGGTGACTTTTATAAAATAATTGTATCCTTCATCTTCTTGCCCTTCTCTCTACCTTCTACCACCTCATTTTCAACTTCCCATAAAAACTGGAGGAAAGAAGTACGATAATAAGTTTGCCAACAAAATATTATGGCCAAGATAAAAGAAAAATAGAGCTCCAGAATCTGTATCAAATGGGACCTTCTTTCACAGACACAAAAAATTTGGATGCACTTGGGGAAATGCCGAGATTGAAACGGTGTTGAACAATTCCAAACTGGCATGCCGGTCACTTCAGCCTGGCTGCCTTTGCCATAATGGTGGCCCTGGACACAAAAGAAAACATGGTGGTCAGCTGAAAAGACAAAGCAACCAGAGGCCAGATTCCCTTTGTGATCCCCTACTCCCTTGTTTTCTCTTTTTAGAAGAGGTAGTCTACTAACCAGCAGGTTTTTTGGTGAATTCTCAGAAGAAAGAGCTGCATGACAACTTTGAAGGCTCTAGTAGGATCCAGAGAGATTCAGCAAGATCCTGGAGGGCAGGAACCATGCAGGAAAAGTAAACTAGTTCCAGGAAGGAGGTCTATTTTAGAATAATTGTCCAGAGTTGTCCTGGCTTTCTCTATAGCATACCGCAGGTTTGTTCATTTGTACTATTTTCTAAAACACAAAAGACATGTTAAAAAGTAGGAGGCATCCCTCCAGAAACATAAAGTATCCTGAAACAGGTTTACATCTTGTACACTTATTCAGAATACCTTCACAGACACAGACACCAAGCAAGCCAAGGAGGAGGAGGAGGAGGAGAAGGAGAAGAGGAAGAAAAAGGAGAAGGAGAAGAGGAAGGAGAAGGAGAAGGGAAAGGAAAAAAGGATAAAGAGGACAGAAAGAGAAAGGGGAGGATAGAGAGAATAAGATGAGAGGAGGGAGGTAGAGAGGGAGAGAAAGCGAGAGACTCCTTCAGTCCAAGCGCACTGCCAAACTTTTACCACTCATTTGTCAGTTTTTGAAACACATGCTAACTTACTTAATCCACTCTGTCACAGCAAATCAACACCATTATAAAAGCTCCATTGTTTACAGGACATCTTCAGTTTTCTACCTATATATAGACTGGTTTATTTAGAGCTAATCATAACACTCAGCATAGAGTCCTTTCTTGTAATTTCAGCACTCAGGGTCAAAAGCAGGAGGACTGTGAGTTCTGGGCCAGCCAGCCTGGGCTACATGATGTTACCCTGTCTCAAAACTGAGAAAGTATTTACAAATGTATAAAATAAAATCATTACAAGTGATACTTTCCTGATATTAAGACTTTTAGCTTTTTCATTTATTAGCATGCATGTGTATGTCTGAGAGTGGGCGGATATGTGTGCACAGGTGGAGGACAGAGGATGACTCTGTGGAGTTTATTTTCTCTTCCCACCTGGATGTGAGCTCCAGTGATCAAACTCAATATTTGATATTTCCATATATTCATACAGTTGCATATCTAATGCACACACATCAGGAACTCTCATCAGGACCCATTTCACTAGGCTATTCATAAAACGCTTGCACATTTTGATTCTTCTGTGACTCTTTCTCATTGGTTTTGCTGTCATTGTGTTTTTACATTTCATTTTACTTTTAATTATTAATACATGTGTATATTTATGCATAAGTGCACATGAGTGTGGGTACACTAGAGTCCAGCAGAGGGAATCAAATCCCCTGTGGCTGGAGTTATAGGTTGTTTTAGCCACCCAATATGGGTGCTGGAAACCAAACTCAGGTTTTCTGGTAAACTGAACCTCTGAGCATCTCTCCAACCCTCTTCTTATTGATTTTCATACCTCATGATTCACACCTCACACAGTGTCCAACACAGTGCATGAATTCTATGCCTATCTGTGAAATGACCAAACCATGCCCTAAGTTAATGCATATGACTGGAAGAGCATCAAGCAATTTCTTTCACTAAATTTCAACCCTGATGATTATCAACCTGTCACAGATGGGTTCCAAAAATATGAAGAATGTACTTCATAACAATTCTGCCTTAAGTGGCTTCTAATACTTGCTGGGAATGAGGAGGCAACTTACTCCGTTACAGCAAAGTATTTCCTGTTACTCTGGAGATTCAAATATGGTAAGAATATCCAAGTTTGTCTCCTGACTCTTCCCAAACTTTTGCTTCTTTGTTCTTTGATCCTTTGTGGCCAGGTAGAGAACCCTCATCCCGAATGAACTGCGATGAGGGTAGAGGAGTATTCTGGATGTTTGGATATGGGTCCTTCCTGATCTCTTGGAATAATTGTGGGCAACAGGGATCCAGGAGGGATGCAGGTGTTCTCCAGGCTTCTGACAGTGGGGGCAGCAGGGATTCAGCAGGGATTCAGTTGTGCTCCAGGCTTCTGACAGTGTGGGCAGCAGGGATCCAGCAGGGAGGCATGTGTGCTCCTGGCTCCTGACAGTGTGGGCAGCAGGGATCCAGGAGGGATGCAGGTAATCTCCAGGCTCCTGACAGTGTGGGCAGCAGGGATCCAGGAGGGATGCAGGTAAACTCCAGGCTCCTGACAGTGCCAGTGCAGGCAGCAGGAATGCAGGAAGGATGCAGGTGTGCTCCAGGCTTCTGACAGTGTGGGCAGCAGGGATCCAGCAGGGAGGCAGGTGTGCTCCAGGCTCCTGACAGTGTGGGCAGCAGGGATCCAAGAGGGATGCAGGTGTGCTCCAGGCTTCTGACAGTGTGGGCAACAGGGATCCAGCAGGGATTCAGTTGTGCTCTGTAGTGAGCCACGTGGAGCCGCACCTTAAAGATGGCGCTGGCTTCCACCCCTCGTGATCCCAAAAGTGAGTGCTCTCTGAGATAAGCAACTCCATATATGGCTAAAGCCAGAATCATGCTGTGATCATGCGATGATCATANAATAAACTGCTGGCAAGAAGAGCTCCAGTGTTGCATCATTCCTTGCTGGTCGAGGGGGGGGGTGCAACACAAATGGTGGCCCGTACAGGGAACACCAGCTCTCTCTCCGTGGAGCCCAGAACTTGCAGCAGTCAGGGGATGCACCAGTACAGTCCCAGGTAGGTTTGGGGACCTGCGTCAAGAGCAGGTTTACAATCCTCAGGTAAACTTGAGGATCCACGTCAAGAGCGGGTTTATAGTCCTCCGGTAAAATTGGGGATCTACGTCAAGAGCAGGTTAAAGTTCCCAGGATAAACTGGGACAATAAAGTCCGCAAAAAAAGCGGTGATAAAGTCCGTGGTAAAGCGGCTAGTAGCTCTTATCTGTAGATAAAGAGAGAGTGAAAAAGTTCGTGCAGTGGCAACCAAAAAAAAAAAAGTTTGTGGGATAATAAACCGGAAGTATAACTTCGGGTAGAATTTAGTTATGGGCGCCTCTCAGTCGCACCCAATATTTCTGGTTCTTCAGGAGCTGCTTTTATCGAAGAAACTAAAAATTAAAAAATCAACTTTGGAGAGGTTTCTAAATGAGTGTGATACCATGGCTCCGTGGTTTGCGGTGTCTGGAAACTTTACAGCCTCCTGCTGGGATAAGCTTGACAGGACTTGGATTTTGCCTGGGAGCAAGGCACACTAGAAGGAAGGATTAGACCAATTTGGAAGCTCGTCAAGAGCTGTCTAGAAGATCAGAAATGCTACAAGCCAGTAAAGGAAGGCCAAACAGCTTTAGAGATGTTACAAGAGGAAAGACCTAAAGAGAGGTCTGAAAAGGCGGACAGTAAAAAGGGAGAAGGGAGAAAGAAACCTT
>LOEQ01007004.1:25841-42193 GCA_001685075.1 Bramus lutescens | reverse complement strand
GCTCAGCTGGGTGCACTTCAGAGCAGCCCGGCGCACCTCGTCGCCACCCGGTGCATCGCAGCGCAGCCCGGCACTTCTCGGCACAGCCCCGTCAGTCGTCGAGGTAAGCAGCACACCAGCCCCACGCTCCGCAGCTCCAGGCATTCAGGCGGCCACGCCGGATGTCCAATAAGAGGGGACCCGCGCGACACAGGTCCTCGCACTGGCCACGTGAACCCGGGCTCCTGGGCGCACCTCCAAGTACAGTGCGCACCCCTTGCACTTGACCTGTGCTAGGTCTAGAGTTCTCTTCTCTCTTGCCCCTGTTCGGTTTTTTTCCGATGTAACGGATTTCCTGCTTAGGAAATGCTACCTGTCTCAGGCCTGGGACCAGTGAGCTGAACTAGTAGCCTGAGACAAGACACCCCCGGGAACATTTCAGGCCACCATACCGTTAATTGCTAGTCTGAGACTTTTGAGAATTGGCGAACACATACCTCAAAGCGTTCCCTTCATTTACAACTTTGAGAAACTGTGGTTCTGCTTTTTTTGAACATAAATAATCTTTCACTCTTAAATAGTCTCCTTTTCTCTGTAAAATGTGGTGAGGATGAGTTTGAATACCAGACACGGATTTCCTAATTTAGTTTGGAGTCAAGGTGCATAAAATATTGTAAATCATGAAAGATAGAATGTCCTTGTATCCCTGAGAACCCGGGTACAGGCGCTCGCTAAGACTTATCACGTGTACCTCTACTTTTTCCCTCGGGGAATGTATTTCACCCCATGCTGAAGAGTGGCATGTGCTTTCCTAGAGCCACTCTGCATCTCGGTCCAAAGTTTTTGTGATAGAGATGCAAAGTCAAAGAGGAAAGGAATGCGGAGAAGCGGTGGGTGGATCCTCCATATAAGAGAAGTGTGGTGTGAACAAAAAACAAGGAAGGTGCTACTTGTTTCTGAAATCTGGGACTCAAAAACACGAAACTTCAGAATCGAAAACTTTGGGCTTCAGACTAAACCGGGAGTTGTGCCTTGTGGGCCTCACTAAAGCACAGGCTCATGGGCCTTGAGAGGAATGCTGGCTAGCAAGATAGCAGGAGATATGGAGAGTCCGCTGCAGTGTTCCTCCAGGTGGTGTTTCCTTTCTGCTCAAAGAGCTGCCAAAATGCAATGTCATCTTCAAACTATCCCTTCTTAATTTGTACGTTCTTAAAACGACTGTGGCTTTCCCCGATACTTGGGAGACTCAGGTTGTTACTGCACATCTGATACTATAACTAGACAAGGATGAACTTAATTAAATTACATTGTTTAAACCATACTGGAACTCAGATAGTAAATGAGGTTATACCATATAAGAATGGAGCGCCGTAACTGTGCTTGTGAAAGGGCTGGGGATGCCCCTGGGCTGTGCAGCCCACGCTGCCTGCATCCCTGTGTCCGGTCCCCGAGGGAACAGGAGAGTATGTTAACAGAGTAGCAGACCTGAGGATAAACACTTTTGGTGGGTTTTGTTTCTGAATACCACTAAGAAGCAAAGCAATTTCTGGTCTCTAAGGAAGTTTGCCAACATTCCGTTCTATTGCATTTCAAAAGTTCTAAGTTACTGCCTTTCAAAAAGTGTAACTTTGAAATGTGTAGTTGATTACACACAATACTTGCTAGGCTCTGTATCCACCCGGCATGTTTTCTCTGAAGTGTTCTTTTCTGAGTATGTATACTAGTTAGTTCTCCACTGTAGTTTCACCTTATGTCACATATAGATGAAAAGCTCTAGATTTTTCAAAATTACATGGTGAGCAATTTATAAAGTTCATGGCCATGAATGTTTGTGTTAAGCTACTTTGATTTCTCAAAGAGCATTGTTATTTTCCTTTATTTCTATTTATTTCTAGTCCTTTTCAATTTCATTTTATCTGTTTTGGTAAGTGATCCTTTTAATGACTCTACAGGGTGTTTTGGATTTTTTTTTTTGCTTTTTTAGTCTATCACACCATAATATTACAGGGCCTCATTAGTGATCTTAGGAACTTTCTAAATAAAATAATTTGAAAAAAATGAGACAAACATTGTTTCATTATACACATAACCTAAAGGTAATTTTATGCATGTTGTATAATTCTGCATTTGAGAAAAATTGTATATATTGCAGCTAAGTAGCTGGGTGCCTTTTCTCCCCCCTTGGAGACGCTGAATAAATCTCTGTGGTAGGTCTGTGTTTAAACTGTGATGTGTCCCATGAGGTTAGGTGAAGCCTCTAGATGGAACGATGTTTATTATTAGCATGATTGATATTTTCAGTATGAAAATATATCTTTTTTTTAGTTAATTATCTCATCCAAAATGACAAGCCTGTTAAAGTTCAGGCATTATATGACTGCACATATAAAATAAACATAAATTTTAAGATTTAAGGTATTTGGTGGGGAAATGGGTTGTCTATGCTAAAATATAGTTATAATTACCAGGAGGCATGGCTTTCAGAGGCAACTTTATGTATCTGACTTTGGGACTGAACATTTCAGTTTGATACATTTCTCTAGGGAAGAGAGAAGAGCAGGACAAAGACACAAGGCCACCTCCACCAGTTCAAGAACCTGTATTGTCCATCATGGGCAAGGGCCTGAGGACAGTGGGGGATTAGAGACTAGAGCTCTCACCACTGTATGCCCACTTCAGGGACAAATTCTGTCACCATAGTTCAGGTTCAAAACCTGCCAGCTAAATCAATTCCACTTCTCAGGGTACCAGCAAAATGTCTCAAGCCCCAAACCCAGTGTGCTCATTGGTCCCAAGTCTAAGGCAGGAGGGGAGATAAAATACCTCACCAGGCCATCAAACTTCTCGGTGCAGACAATGCAGCTTCAGTCTAGGACAGTTTCCACACATTTCCTGAGCATTGACTATGAAGCTGGATCACTGAGAACCATATTATGAGACCTATTTCCTTCTTTCTCTGTCAGCCTGGGTTTCTTTTTGATCACCATGCAGTGGTAGTATATAATACTGATTGCTTCTGATTGAACTTATTGTTTCACTGTCCAAGTTCTTGAGACCAGGAGTTTCATGTTTTGGATATTGGAGGATGAGCAATAGAATGCTTGCATATACATGTGATATCATGAGGATCGATTATGAGCATGGAATTCATTTGTTTCATACACACTTTATACACATAGGTGGATAGTAGTTTATGCAATGTTGCGAATAATTTTGTGCATGAAAGAGTTTATATATTTCAGCTAACAGGGATAATGGGTATTACGCCTCCTTGGGAAGGCTAAACAAACTTGGTTCTATGCCTATATATTTTCTTAACCTCTTTTTTATTTTTTTATTTATGTGCATTTGTGTTTTGCCTGCACGTATATCTGTATGAGGGTGTCAGATACCCTGGAACTGGAGTTACAGACACTTGTGAGCTGCCATGTTGGTGCTGGTCCTCTGGAAGAACAGCCAGTGCTCTTAACTTACCACTGAGTGATCACTCCAGTCTCCCTTGCCTGTATTTTGACTCTGAACTATCACGTGTGGAATTTTCTGTTTGTAGCTTCATGTTGGTGAAATGTTTCAGATTTTGGAAGATCTGGGATATAAGTTTTTCAGAGTTCAGAATGCTTGGCTTGTATGGTGAAGCAGACACTGAGATGGCTGAATTATGACTCAATCCATCCGTCTTCGCTAGACTTGTACAACTGCTACTCCACTGTGTCACTGACAAATGAAAGAGCAGAGGGTTTAAATGGTGTGCATAGAGAAAAACATGCAGACAGAGCTGGTACTGACCTGGGCAAGCTTGATAGCACTACTCTCGGTCAAGCGCCAGGGCTCAGATGAGGGAAAAGATGGGGCCAGTCCTCACTGCGCTTGTAGCCTCAAACTGGGGAGAAAACCAGACAGTGCTAATTTTCCACATGGCTGAAGCCGTGTTCTGTGTGACCACATGCAGGTTCCGACAGCAGATCAGAGTGAGGCAGGAGGATGATGAAAGACAGCCAAGCAGAACAAACACACAACGACACACTTGCTTTGTTATAGATGGAAGACAAGAGAGATATCACCCGCAGTTTTAAAGTTATCACCTTTATCTTTTGAAAAGTAATCTCCTCTGGCCTAATCCTTCTTATCTTTACTCAAATTTCTCTGCTGGCTTTCTGACTTGATTAAATCAACAAAGTAGTAAATCTAATGTTTTCTCTAACTCTACTGGAAGTCTTATAACACAGACTCATCAGAGATACGCCGTGTGCTGGGCAGGAGATAAGTGCTTAATTACAGTGGCGTTATGTTTCCACACAGGGGCTGGAAGATTGATGTCCAAGCGACAATATCCTGTTAGGCTAGAGAGAAATTAAAGGTGACACTGTAACACGTGAGCCGTGATTGGGTATTTTCCCGTAATTTTTATTAGGAGAATTTTCATGTACACAAAAGATGACTGTATATTCATATATGCATATATTATATATAATGATATACACACTTATGTATATGTGTGTAATGTATAATATTATAACGTTGTGTGTGCTCTCCTCAATACCTTATTACTTGGGGTATCATGTCTCTAAAGATTAATACCCAAACATGCCAGCTCACCTAGGACTACCTAGGACTCTCCATCTCACACCAGGCCCTATCAATTCCCCTGACCATATCTCCTAGACAGGGTTACTATTGCTGCCAGGAAACACCAGGACTAAGGCAGCTTGGGGAGAAAAGGGTCTTTTTGACTTATGCTTCCAAATCACTGTCCATCATCAAAGGAAGTCAGGATAGGAACACAAACAGGGCAGGAACCTGTAGGCAGGAGATGACAGAGGCCATGGAGGGGTGTTGCTTACTGACTTGCTCCTTATAGCTTGCTTAACCTGTTTTCTTGTAGAATCCAGGACCACCATCTAGGGGTGGCCCCACCCATAATGCGCTGGGCCCTCCCCCATCAATCACTAATAACAATATGTCCTACAGACTTTCCTACAGCCTGATCTTGTGGAGGCATTTTCTCAATAGAGGCTCCTCTCAGATGACTCTAGCTTCTGTCATTGACAGAAAATGGTCCCTTTAAACTAGTCCACGCCAGCCACCAAGAGACTGTTAGGTCTTTTCAGCTTGTTTTGAATGTGGATCCCCAACGTCTCCCTCACTGCCCAACTCCTACTAAGGGCTCTTAAGATAAGCCTCTTTGTCCCTCTTCAAGCCTCTAACTCCCACAACATACACCTTTGTCAAAGCCAAACCTCTGGCCCTAGGAGCCATTTCCCAGCAAGTCAAATCCACTACGCTTACACAAGCCCTAACACCAGCTAAAGATCTTTCTGCTAATGTATATTCAGACTCAAAATATGCATAGAACAGAATTCATTTACGTATTCTAATTTGGAGGGGAAAAGTCTTCCTCATTCAAAAAGGGGACCCCAATAATCAATGTCTCCCTTGTCCAGGACTCTTTGGATGCTGTCCTTTCTTCTTCCAACACAACAGTAATCCATCAAAAAAACTAATTCTCTCTCTCTCTCAACAAAAAAAATGCTGATAAACTAGCCCAAAAATAGCTCTTACACACCAGACCTTCACCACCCCCTCACTCCCTTTTTGCGTACCATCACCCCAACTCCTGCCCTGTCACCCAGGTGCTATCACACACGCACCCCTTAATTCATCTGTCTAATCAAACTCGAATTTCCTTCCTACACATTCCTGTTCCCCTTCAACCCTGAGATGGGCCAGCTCCTTAAAACCCTGACAGACACTTGTGATATTTGCCAAAAAAAAGTACCCCAACACCCAACATCAAACCTCCTCAGTTTCCCTCCCACCAAACTCCAGGCCTCCGACAGCCATGGCCTGGCAGATAGACTTGTCCCATGACACCTATAAGGAGATACAGGTGTCTCTCAGCTGTCATTGATGCCTTCTCTGGATGGGTCAAAGCATCCCTACTACAACAAAGGTGCTCACACACTCACTGCAGAGCTTAGTACCTGATTTGGCTGCCATCCTCATTACAATCAGATAACAACCCAGAATTCAAATCCTCTGTCTCCCAAAATGTTGCAAATTATTTAAAAGTCCCTTGTACACTTAGTATTCCCTGTCACCCCAGTCTTCTGTCAAGATTGAAAGGATAAACCGCACTATAAAACAAGTCTCACAAAACTCACTCTGGAATTAAAATTTAAAGCTCCTGCCCTTGGCATTGTTCAATTGGAGAGGCTTACAGAAACAAAACAAAACAAAAACACAAGAAAAAAAACTTCCATGAATACCCAGTCCTTTGAACTTATGAAAGGGAGACCTGCCCACCCCCCACACCAGACTCTCCCCTATGATGTCTCCCTTTGCTCCTTTCTTCCCTATCAAGCAGTGCCTTTCCACTCCTCAGAACAGAGCATGGCAGCATCCTAACAGGTCTTTACCTCTCTGCATCCCAGTGCCCTCTCCTAGTAAAGAGACAAGAGATAAGGTCAACACCTCTGAACCTGTCCATCATTCCTGGCTGTTGGTGTGAGCTATAAGAGAAGTAGGCCCCAAGGATGTCCTTGGACGTTTTATCCTAAACAGCTGGAATGTGAGATTGACGCCAGCTGCGGTGGGAAGTTAGTGAAGAGGTGACCAAAGTTCCATTTGAGGGATGAGTGTGAAGTACCAAGTGGTCACCACGACACACCTGTTTGTCCTGAACAGGGCTAAGGAAGCATGAAAAATACTGTTTATTATTCCAATTTTACAAATTAAGAATAGAAGTTAAAGAGTCTCCAAAATTTATACAAGATTGCATTGTTTAAGAAATGGGACATAAGAACCTTTGGGGTTCCCGAAGACTCAAACCATCCTAATCTTGCTAATTTAAGAACTCAGTCAGATAATCAGCACTTCTGGGACAGTCAGGACAACTTAAATTGTCTTTAACAAGTGTGAAACACAGACCCCAGGGAAGCAGGGTGAGGACTTTCCCCAGTACAGAGCTTTTGGTGCACAGACGTGAAAGAGTTTCTGTTTGTAAAATCTAAAGCCAGATTTGGAATAAAACAATGCAGTCTCACCAAGCAGCTAGATTTCAAACCAGGGATTCCCTAGAAGCCACTAAACATATCAGGGATAGAGGTGAGATGTTTGAAAGGCTGGAGTTGGGAAGCAGCTTTGCTAATGGAGCCTGAGACGGCTAACACTTCACTTAGCTGGTAATAGGTATCAAGGTGTGTGACTGTGATCTGGTAGGACTGGTGGAATGCCCATAAATGTCATTGAACACATTGACATAGACCAGGGTTCTCAGCCTGGGGGTCTCGACCCCTCAGGGCTCCCTCTGGTCTCCACAGCCAAACTGTAGTCTTTGACTCTTAGACTGTCATCTCAAAAGGACAAATTGTGTAGATGGAACAGGACGAAAGAGATCCCAAGAAATATTTTCCTAGTTAGTCCACATATTTTTGCAACTACTTTTCTGATGAGTTTCTCTACAACTACTGTATCATGCTGTTAATAGACCCCTTATCTCCACTCTTGACATCCACAGCTGGTGGTGAAGTCAAGGAACCCGCTAAGCTTGTGGTGTTGTTTTCATCTTAGGCTAGGGATGTCTTCGGGGAAGGACTGGACCGTCTTTATCACCATAGCCCCATCTTTTCTTGCTCTCCTTCTGAATCAGTTCTCTAACTGAATGGAGGGAGTCAGCAACTCCAAGACTTGTTCTTCGTGTGTTTAGAATTTGGTGGCTTACATTTCCCCTACTGCGAACAACAAGCAGAGATGAAACTTTTTGGGCCGTGTTAGTAAAGGAAGCATAGCACAATGACGACTGGACACAGAGGTAGAAATCCCAAGAGTTCACATCCTTGAAGTCAGTTTATGGAGTTAGGGCTAGGATATGTTTTAGATGAAATTTTTCTCAGTGTAATATAGTTGAAGTTTGATTTTTCTCCCCATTTCTTTTTCTTTTCTTTCTCTTTTTTTTTTTGGGGGGGGGTTGAGACAGAGTTTCTCTGTATAGCTTTGGAACTCGCTCCATAGACCAGACTGGCCTCAAACTCACAGGAATCTCTGCCTTTCTTTGCCTCTCAAGTGCTGGGATTAAAGGCATGTGCCACCACATTTTGGCTTTATTTCAACTGTTTTATCTACTGAGGGTCAATCAGGTGCCAGTAGGAAAGATATAAAATATGATCCCTCATGCCCAAAAGATTCCAGCCCAGTGTGAAGATATGGCCTACAAATAAACACATGATAATGCATAATGTGCACTGCTAGTTGCAAAACTCATGCAGTAAAGACAATAATGAGGGAGGAGGCAGTGTGTGTTGGTGGCCTAGGTATGTTTTGAAGGAGAAGGTATGTCCAGGGGGCCGGGCGGAAGGAGGCTGCCTCAGACACCAGACACATGACACAGTGTAACAGAGCCGGAGCAGAATGCAGTAGGAAAGGAAATGGTGCAGCAGTGAGTAATATTCAGACTATATTCATGTGATGTGGTGTCCACGTCCAGCCACACTTGAGTCAAAGGCTAGGTAATCCTGAACACTCCAGGTCAGAACTCGCCAAAAATACAGCACACTCCACACATGGAGCTTTGAATCCCCGAGAGGCTACATAAAAATGTTACCAAACATAATTGTGCATTAATTCTAACACATATTTGATGAAAAATCTAAAAATATCATCTAGTGGATGTTAATTATTTAAAAGTATAGCAAATTTAAGCAAGAACAAAATTATTAACTGTGTTTTTTTTTTCAAAGTTCCCCAGATCCATTGAGTTTGTGTGTACAGCATATTTGAGCTTAGCCACAGCTCTAGTGCCAAGTAGCTGGGGCTGCTATCTGTGGGTCAGACAGGCAGCTTGGCGTACAGGCAGGTGAATGGAGAGTGTTGGGTGAATTCTGAAGTCAACGCAAAGGGAAGGGAAGAGCATGTGCTATCGTCTGTCTCTAACATCTGATTTGAGTTCATATTTAAAACCCAATGGCTTTGTTGTTGTTTGTATTTTGTTTGTTTGTTTCCTTTTTTCAAGACACGGTTTCTCTATGTACTCTTGTCTGTCTTGGAACTAATTCTGTAGACCATGCTGGCCTCAAACTCAGATCTGCCTGCCTCTGCCTCCAAGTGCTGAGATTAAAGGTGTGCCCAGTTTTAAATCCCAAGTGTTAACACTGTAGCAGCAAAGCCAACCTCAGATTTATTTCCTTTTCATGCTTCCTCTCCACCCTTTTCCTCCATACCTTATATTTTATGTGTTCTGCCTACAAGTGACAGGGATAGAAAAATAGCTAGAAATTAACAGCAGAGCATGCTGCTCTAAAACCCACATCCGGCCAAATGTGATCTGTTGCCCTGGGCAACACGGCTTGTCAGCTTTCATTTTGTTCTTATTTTGGTTCAACTACTAGTTCACAAGCACAACATGTTGTCATCAGCAGCATCTTCTTGCAGTGAGTCTCCACCCCCAAAACAAACTCCCCTCCCAGGAGAGACCAGAGTCAGATTTGGGGTACAGAGCTAGAGACCCCTGGAGAAGAGCTTGAAAAACCTTAGAGAGAAGACAGTGTGTTCCTCTCCTGTTCAGATAATGGAGTCTCTGTCCTAGAAACTGTTTGTACAAATGCTTGGTCCCATCAGAAAGTGAGAATATATATATATATATATGAAATGTGATGTATTCTGTGGACTTAAGAGTGTGAGTATATATGTGCGGGGAGAGAGGAGGGAAACTGATAATCTGTTTCTACTGGTTGTCTTGAAAGAAGATAATAATAATAAAAAATAAAGAGTCCTTGGTATTAAACTGTTAGCATTTGAATATTAAGTGTCCCCCTCCAGGTTCCTATTTTGAATGCTTATCCACCCCCCACCCCACATCTGTGGTGCCGTCTTGAGACTGTGGCACCTTTAGGAAGTGGAGCCCAGCTAGAGGAAAGAAAGCGCTGAACTGGGTCTTTGAAGGTTATGCCACCCTGGTTCCACACTGGTTGTCAAATATCCTCATCTGAATTCACTCAAGTGCCTTAAAAGTGGCAACATCTTGTTGGAAATGGTGTGGGCAGAGTAAGGAGAAGAAACAGTGATCAAAGTCAGATAAAGACAGGGTTTGGATCTGTTTAGATGCAGACCAGAGCAGAGCATTAAAAGTTCAGCGGAAGTACTTGGACTAGAATCTGACTTGTTTGAAATCTTCAGAACAAAACAAAATGAGAATAAATTCCCCCTAGAAGTTTCCTTAAAATAAATCAAGTATCTCCCACATTTGTGTTCATATTTGAAATAAACTTGTATTATTCAGATTCCTGCCAGCCATGAAACGTGTCTTTCAGCCAAAGGATGTCAGGTAGAAGCCAAGCATACACAACATTTCTGTTCTTTTGCTTCACTCTCCTGTGTAGCAGCACCATTGTGCAAGGACAGGGAACACTAGTAGAATCATCTTTCATTGTTCATGGGGTTTCAGGATGCCATTGAATACCAAAATCCATGGCTGTCCAGGTGCCTATATAGAATGGTGTACTAGTTGCACAGAGCCCATACAAGTTTCACATGTATTTTGGATCATCTCTAGGTTACCTAACATCTCTACTACAGCATAAATGATATAGAAATGGCTGTCACAGTGTATTATTCAGGGAGTAATAACAAAAACAAAGTCTGTATTAGCAGGATACAGTGGAACACAAGTGTAATCTCTGTTCTCAGAAGCTGAGGCAAGATGAGGGAGACTTGAAAACTAACCTAAACTATATCATAGCAAGACCCAGTCTCAAACCAAAGAGAGGGAAATGTGGAGAAGGGGAGGGAGAAAGAGTCTGTATATTATTTTTTTATTAGTTTTTGATTTGGGCCAGTTTCTGGCTAATCTGTATCATGGTTCTCTTCCCTCGTCACTCTCTTTTATCCACCCCCACACCTGCTGGCCTCCTTCTTCCCAGATAGCTGTCCCTGCTTTCATGTTGTCTGCAAGTGGTCAGAGATGCCATGTGTTCGTGATGCAAAGGCATGTCATAGTCATGACAAGTTAGAATGCTCTTCCCCATCCTCTGGATATCACAGTCTGTCTACCTCTCCCTGGGCCTGAGAGGGAGTGATGTGGATGATCCATTTTAAGGCTGAGTACTCAAGCATCCTTTATCCTTAGCACTGTGTTGGGTTATAAGTCTTTTTTTTTTAAATCATAGCCCACTGCCAAATGAGGCTTCTCTGATTAAAGCTAAGATTTTTGCTAGTCTATTGATATAAATTTGAATATTTAGAAAGTCATTAACAACATGTCTATTTAGCAAAGCATAAGCTGTTTCCCCATATGTCCTGTGACCTCTCTGGCCACTAGCTTTTGACTGGGTTTATAGTAGCAGGCATGTGTTACCTTTCATGGAAGTGGGCCTTAGATTCATTAAGGAAGCAGTTGGTTACAGCACTGGGCATTTCTTGTCTATAAAGTCAGTATTGTAGCACTCAGGTTAAATTGTTGCTGATCCTCCTCTCCCAACACCTTGCCTGGCACCTTCTAGCCCTGGGCATGCTCATTAACAGCAAGAAGTCTCCAGTTTGACTACAGCTGATTTCACTGCAAACACATTTTTTTAGCAAATATTTTTCCAAGCTTGGTAAGATCTTCAAATAGTGAGCCAACTGACAAGGACGGTCACCAAAGATGCAAAGTTTTCCTAAGACAGGGATGTGTGAAGAGTGTTGGCTAGCTGGATGAGGCCATCACGAGGCAAAGTGGATTGCAGGGCAACCATTTCTAAAGGAAGGAGTTCATTTGAGAATGGGCTTTGTTTGAAATGATCTTTCCCACTTGCAATGTTAAACTACTTTGAAAGGCACAAAGGAAAGAAACCAGACTGTGAGCCAGATGCTTGCCTTCTTAGAAGTTAGTGCATTGAAGCATTGTTCTCTACCAACAATGG
This sequence comes from Bramus lutescens, assembly GCA_001685075.1. Classification (NCBI taxonomy): domain Eukaryota; kingdom Metazoa; phylum Chordata; class Mammalia; order Rodentia; family Cricetidae; genus Bramus; species Bramus lutescens. The sequence goes on along the minus strand of LOEQ01007004.1, from coordinate 30,320 downwards.
GAACTCAGTGATTTTCTTAAAATAATTAATCTGATATATCCTAAAGGCTTCTTTGTTTCTGTAACCATTTTCTCCCACTTTTGCCATTTGATACTCACAACCACATAATGTGGCTAAGTTCAGCTACTGCTTAAACCCTGTTCTATTTTATGTTCTCTTGTTATGTATCTTTAAATCCCCTTTCAAGACCTATGGAGTAAACAAGTAGTGAAAATGCTGCCATTCATCTTCCTGACTGGATTTCTCACTATGGAATGAAAGGCTCAGACTGAGTTAAACTGAACCTATTTTGCAGCTCTTACACTTTGACAGTCCCATAGCCATTCAGTCCCAAAGAAACATACAGAGGCTTTTATTAATTATAAACTATTTGGCCTATTAGCTCAGGTTCATTATTAGCTAGCTCTTACAACTTCAGTTAATTCATAATTCTTGTCTGTGTTTGGCCATGTGGCTTGGTAACTTTTCTCAATGAGGCATTCTCATCTTGCTTCCTCTGTATCTGGCTGGTGACTGCATCTCTTCCTTTCCTCTTCCCAGAATTCTCCTCATCTGGTCGCCCCGCCAATACTTCCTGTTTGGCTACTGGCCAATCAGTATTCTATTAAACCAGTATGAGTTACAAATCTTTACAATGCACAAGAGCATTCTCCCCCATGAAGACATGAAGTCAGGGCTGTTCAGAAAGTGAAGAATTTGTGGCACACACAAGGTCCCACAGGGAGTCATATTTATCAATGGTGCATTTCCATTGCAGAAACTTCAAAACAAAATAGCACAATGAAGCTGGTAAGGAAGCTCAGTCAGTAAATGTACCTGCCTCTAAACCTGACGGCCTGAACTTGATACTGGAACTCACACAGTAGAAGGAGAGAACTGACACCTACAATTTTCCTCTGACCCCTACGTATGCACACAAAATAAATAAAAAAGTAATTTAAAAATAAATAACCAGTATTTAAAGATGTTTCTTTGATTATACCAAATATATTCTTATAGAAAAATAAATGATGAATGTTTATCCCTTACTTTAAATAGACAAAATCCTAAAGTGATGATCAGGCTTGTACTGTGACCTAAAATATCCCTGTTTTCATTGCCATATTACACACGAGGAAGCTAAACCAGCAGAGAAGTTTGTTTGGGGTCATCCAGCCAGTAGGTGAGTTGACTGAGTGCAGGGTAAATGGCGAATGCTTAGATGAAGGCGCGAGACGCTGCCTGAACTCACAGAGTAGTATGAAAGGGGGACACGCTGTCGGTAATATTTGCCCTGGACAGACAGATGGGCATGGTTGCAGAGGTCAGAGCAAGGCAAGCACTGACTTCCTGTTCTTGGTGCTCACAGTCCATGATTGAGATGCAGTGGATGGATGGTGACTGTGAACATGAACTGTAGAACCAAGCTAGAGCATAGGCAAGCTGGGACACAGGCAAGGTAGGCCAGAGCCAAGCTAGGGCATTGGCAAGCTAGGGCATAGCCAAGCTAGGGCATAAACAAGCTAGGGCATAGCCAAGCTAGGGCATAGACAAGCTAGGGCATAACCAAGCTAGGGCATAGCCAAGCTCCATGTTTCCCTTGTGACCTCTTTCAGGCTAATTTATCTGAAAATCTAAAGGACTAGAATCATATTATTACCGTCTAGGATGTTTTTGGAAATTAAGTGCCATGCTGTAGGTTTTGAAGCCCAGGTCTGGCAAACATTGCTCTGTCAGGCTTTGCTCTTCTTTCCCTTTCCCCCTTCCTTGCTGAAAAACCATTAGATTGATTCCTAAAGCTAGCCCCAAGGTCTTTTCTTTTATTTGGTCACTTCCTCCTCTTGAGGATGACTACCAAGGTTTAGCCATCAAAGTATTGAAGTCCAGCCCCCTTTAGCTCACCTAAATACCATGCCCAATTAAATTTAAACACCTCATCTTAACATGGGGTTTCCCCTTATACCTTCAGAAACTGTCATTTTCCTATGGGACACATCTGTCTCTTCTCTATACAGAGGCAGTTTGTCCCCTTGGGTCAAATACCCCCGTCCCCTTTTCCTTGTTCCCTTCCCCTTCTCCCCAGTCCTCTATCTCCTGTGTTTTCTCTTATTTCTTTTCTCTGTCCCTCTGGGGCAAATAAATCTCCTTTGTGCTGAGAACTTGGCCTTGGGGGTCCTGAGTTGATACTTTTCCTTTCAGGTTTGTCTGACCTGAATAATTGTTCCCTCTGTATGCTTTCTACCACTACTAACAGGGGCGGGCATACAGTAACACAACATATTTTGAGCATTAAGTGTCATTGGCAGTGCTATGTCTAGTATTAATGAAAGAGAGGTGCAAAATTTGTTCATGTATCATACATAATAAAGGACATGTTGGAGAAACTACAGAGATGGATCATCCCTTAAGAGCACTTACTGCTCTTGCAGAGGACCTGGCTCCTGTTTCCAGCACCCACATAGTGGCTCACAACCACCTGTAACTATTGTTGCAAGAATCCATTGTCTTTTTCCAGTCTCTGCCTCCTCCTCCTCCTACACACACACACACACACACACACACACACACGTGCACTCGCACAGTGTATGTGGATCCACACAGACTCACGTATACTCATATATATATAAATAAATATTTTTAAAAATTGAAGAGAGAGATCCTAATTGAAGTGCTAAGCAAACTGCTGCTGCAGGACTACAGCCAAGGGCAGACTATTGGAAGGTAGACAAGGATCTTGACCTTGGCTTATACAAAATGTAAGACTTAAATGAATGGAAAAACTGTGGAAAATAAAACACTGCAGAGGTGATGTGAATGATTGCTTACACATGTGGAACCATTCGGTAGACATGGTTGATATATGGGGCCACATGAACAGCACAAATGGGGCTCAGTGGGTTTGAGAGAGAGAGAGAGAGAGAGAGAGAGAGATCCAGAAAATTAGGACAGTTCCCTTGTTCTGCCCTGTGCTAATAGACTTTCTTTCCTTCCACACGGATGATTCATGAAACTTGACTTGCCAGTTATGTGGTGGATCGATGGCCATGTCAGCTTTAGTCACTTTTAGAACTCAACAGTATTTTCTAGTACTTAACAGGACCAGTGTGTCCCCTCGCTCCATATTTCAGGGTGAGTGTTATATTCAATACACATCTGTGGCTCTCCGTGTGCCTGGCATTCCTGTCCGAATTTTACAAATAGTAAGTCCTTAAATCTTGTCTTTTGTTGCTCTTTTAGGTTTCATGCTAAGGAATATCCATGTTCAAAATTACTCTCTGACCCTTGTCCCCACCCCCATTGCTTACCCCCCTAACCCCCACAAAGGACTGAAAATCCTGCTGGGTGCTGTTCCTTGTTTGCGATCTACAAAGCCATGGAAGACTGACAGAATCAGGCAGGCTAGATGTCTCTCTTGGTGGCTGGCCTGGCTTCTGCTTCCTCTGAAACCTGTTACCAGTATACTTTGTCCTTGGCCCTCTGCGCCAGTATCCATGTCCCCCAGTCCACTGATTGATCAGCCACAGTATTCCCAGACAGCACAGCAAGGAGTCAGGCTGAGTCAGTGCTTGGGGAGGTGCTGATGGACACAGGACGCGTGGCCACACAATGGGGACACACGACTGACCTCAGACACTTTTGGTAAAACGTCCCTGCTTGGGGAGGCGGTAGGAGAAGTTCAGGAACTTCCCCATTCCTTGGGCTCCAGTTTTTACCCACCTGGAAGTTCCCCTGGCCCCTTGAACCTGGACAGCATCCAAGGCGTACAGAAGCCCGGGGTTTCCTGAGCTTTCAAGACCTATCCTCAGGATGTGAGCTTGCTTGTGTTCCATACAAAGAAAACAATCACTAGAAGACCAGCCGGACAGGGCAGCTGGGAGTGAACTTTCAGAGGTCTGGGCAGTCTTCACAAGGAGGCCCCTCTGGGTGGAAGGGATATTGAGGCTGTGGGTGAGGGAGGGAAGGTGTGTGAGAAGAATCGGAATTAAGTGAAAGGTTTGGGGAACAGGAATTACAGAAGGAGCAAGTTGGGGCAAAGAGAGCAGAGTTTAAGTTTGGGAAGTGTTTGTGGGTTTTTTGTTGTTGTTGTTTGTCTTATATGCAAGCTGTCGCTTAGGCTTAGTGTGAGTTCTTATCTGCCCCATTAGCATGAGCTGTGGCCAATGGACTTAAACGTTCTAATTATTTATTATGCCGTCCCATAGGGGTCGCAGCCCTGGGGCGCACAGCACAAGACTGAGACAGACGCGGTAGCTGCTTTGCAACTCTGGAGCTCCCTCCCAGCTCCGGAGTCCAGCAGACTTAGACCGCGCAGAGTTGACGCAGTGTCTGGAAGTCTGGAATATATTTTCCCCAAAATTCATCCTCTAAAAAGGTCGGGTATATCTAGTCCTGTCAAGGTGACCTGGCTTTTGCGGAACACCAAGCGAGGGGCTTCTGGGATCTGAGCTTGGTAGCCGGTGGACGCACTTTCTAGGAGTCCGGGAACAATCTAAAGATTGC
>LOEQ01007004.1:0-10770 GCA_001685075.1 Bramus lutescens | reverse complement strand
TGTCAACAACCTCCCCTACCCAGAAGATCCAGACAGAAGTAAAGGCGGCGGCGGCGGCGTGCTCCCTCCCCTCACAGAGTCCACAGAGCTCGGCCTCAACTGGCTATCTTTCTTTCCTAGAAAAACAGTCTGTCTCCATTGTCCAGGTGCCAGCAGAGCCTTGGGCGAAAAGAGAGGCCGGCCAGCCCTCTGATCAAACTCAAAGGTTAGTTAAAAGACAGAACCAGCTGAAAAGTCTTCATGAATAATCCTGAGCCAACCCCCACCCCTAGCTCTTTCGCTCCCCAGCTCAGGGTAGGGCGAGCCCGGCTCAGTGCCCCAGCGCTAACTCACGCAGCTTGCCTAAGTCAGAATTTCACAGAAAGCCCCAGAAGAAAAGCTCCCACAATTAGAGGTCGCCTGTCAGAAAACATTAACGCCTTCCTCTCCTGGCCTGTCAGACAATGCCTCACAGACAAACTGCCATAGCAAATTGGCCCTCCACCCCTTGAAGTCGCCAGTCAAAGGAGCAAGGATTTGCAAGCCAAAGGAGCTGGGGGTCCAAGGGTGTGTTGCTTCTATTAAGAGTCTAGGTGCACAGAGGTGTCCCCAGCATCCACTTTCTCACTTTATGTTCAAGGTGTGACATAGACAGTCTTGCAAGTAGACAGCTCTTGTCCACCAAGGCTCTGAAATAGAACCTTTTTGTTTGTTTTACAAGGGAAAGGTTAAATATTCATGCACAACTAAATTTTTTTGTTTTGTTCATCCCCACCCCTCGAGACAGGGTCTCTCACTCTATATCTTTCTATCTGTCTGTCTGTCTATCCTATGAACTCTTTCTGTCTATCCTTGAACTCACAAAAATTTGCCTGCTTCTGCGTCATAATGCTAGGATTAAATGTGTAGACTACCATGTCTGGCAATTGCTGTATTCTCCAGGCATCTTATTTTGTTTATGATTGGAGCAGTCCCTTCAAATGATAGATTGTTCTGGCATCTAGTATATATTGTAGTTACCCTCTAGATGAAAAACAGTGTGCCAGCGAGGCAATATGGCTTATCTATGGCCACACAACTATAGGTGGTGACAGAGACCGACTTTGAACTCAGGTTTACCTAACTCCAAATGCTGTAGACCTATCCATAAGCACATTCTTGTCCATTTTATGTACAGTACCGAGTGCCATGGTTCGAATGGAATTCACACCGTGGGAATGTGTTTGAATACTGGATCTCTCAGTGGATAGTGCTGTTTGGGGGGGGGCTGTGAAGTCTTCTGGGCATGGAGAGAGCAGAAAATAGAAGGTTTTTGCTCCCTTAATGGGTAGGCTTTGAGAGTTAAAGGTCAGCCTTACTTTTGATCTAGTGGTTATTTCCTGTTTGCAGCCATCATGTTCCTGCTGACCTGGACAAAAGTTAGTCCTGCTACCATGCTCCACCTTGCTGTGACCACCTGGTGTCCATGAAAACGTGAACCTAGAGCAACCTCCTGTCCTTTATGGTATTTCTACCAGGTGTTTTGTCAGAGCAAGGAGGAAGCTAACTAATGTGTTAAGAACATTCCCTCATGTACAATAGGATTGGGCACAGGATGCTTGGCAGTCAATGAGCTTGTGAAGGGAAGAAGGAGGAAGGGAAGGAAGGAGGGAAGAAAAGAAGGAAGGATTTTCTTTTAACGTTATTTTGTTCTGGAAGATATTTGATTTTGAGTCAAGAGATCCAGTTCGGATCAGTTTGCCAGATGAATCCTTATTTGCAAAAGTGAAAATAATAATAGCTATATGCGAGGACCATGGTGAAACCAGAACAAAATAAACTATGAAAGCGTTTTGAATGAGATCATTGGAGATGCTCCAAAAAGTCAGTTGAAAATGAAATAGGAGTCAATCTTTTTTATTTTTATGTATCAAGAAAGCATATTCCATGCACGCATGCATGCAACACCATCTATGAAACACATCTTGAACTATAGCTGAGTTACAGGGAATGCTTCCATGGGTGCTGGTTCTGTGCTGTTCCCACTGCCAATGCTGTGCAAGTTAAAGCAGAGACCGTGTTTGGAGTATTATAGAGACCCCTAAGTGGTTCCAAGTCGAGAACAGTTATCAGTTTCCCAGAAGAGTGGTGAGGTTTGTTGCTTACTTCTCCATAGTGAGGTGGGTGGAGCCATCGTCAACCCATTTCACAGAAGAGAAAATTGAAACCCCACGAAGAGATTGCTTTGTTAGGAGAAAATGAACCCTGGGCGTTTGAATGGGGTGCTGCTCTTGATACCTCTCGGGATCCGTACCCTCTTCACACTTTAGAGTGGGTCAGATTACAGATGTTCTTCACAGCCATCAGGAGGAAGCATTCAGGTATTCTCACTTAATCAAACACTGGTTAAAAAAAAAAATCTTTGAGATTTGGTCCCTAAACTCCAGGATTGGCTACGGGATCTGTTTCTGATTCTGGCTACTGATCAGTTGTTTCGGCTTCCAAACATCAATGAAAACAGGAAAAAAATAAGAAAAGTTACCATATAATCCCAAACATGTTTAATTGTGCCAAAGTTGTTCAACTTCTCCGTTTTACAACAGTTCACTGTGTGATGTTTTATTTCGGTCTATCTCAAGTTTTTCTCTTTCTTCTTTCTCTTTTCTCTAATCTTTGCCTTTCAGATTCACAACTATCACCTCATGGGCTACTGGCCAAAGTTAAGGATGGACAGGATAAAGTGAGAGGGTACTTTATGCAACTATGTCTTCTGAATACTCTCAGGTTACAGTAATGCTTGACATTCAGGTTGACCTGATGAGCAACACCCTGGCCTCTCCCACAAAAGCATCTTACCCAGGACAGCTCAGGTGGACACCAGAGAGCTCGCAGAGCCATGCCAATCCTAGGCCACACAAACTAGTAGTGAGTTTTGCATTCAAAACCCATGGAAAAACACAATGACCAAACCGATTGTTCTAGCTCTGGGCAGACTAAACTGGGGTCAGCTCAGCTCCAGGACCCAAAACTCACTCATACCTCCACTTCTCAGAGAAAGGCCCACTCCTTAGAAACTCCATCCCTTGGAAGCAGTTGAAACTCCATGCTTCTCTCAACCACTTCCTCCTGCTGCAGTAAAGGAGAAGATGCCTGACTTAAGCCTATTTCCACAGCCTCGGCAATGTCACCCTGTTTCACTAGGCACATAAATTAGGGACATTTGCTTGGTGACATCTAAGTAGGGTATCTACTCCCATGAGTGGCTCATTTGTTACCAGAGATCATCTAAAAATGACAACAAATTTGCTAATTCTGGGCACTTGCTTATGAGGAAAAAAATCAGACAAGTTCAAAACAGAGACAGCAGACAGTATTTTTGCAGATAATTTTTGTATTGCTAAATATATGAAGGTAGTTGAAACCTTTAAAATATTGGTTCACACAATTATTTACATGCCCTCAAAATTATATGCAATTGCAAAGATTTTTATGACTATAGCTTTGATTATTTAAAACAATTTTTAAACTTAAATATGTTTTGACCATATTCTTCCCCTTCGCTAATTCATTCCAGATCTGCTCCGCCTTACTACAACCCAACTTTAAGTTTCTTCTCAAAAAAAAAACAAAACAAATAAAACCCCAGTACAATAACAGAACTCCCACAAAACAAAGAAAACAAAACAAACACTCACCTCCAAAAAAAAAAAAGAGAGACCCAACCAAACTATAACCAAATAAAAGCACACAAAAAACTGTGCAGTCCGTTATATATTGGTTTATATATTGGTCAACTACTCTTCACTCTAAGGCCTGTCCTGGAGTGGTTGATGTTCCTACTGTCGCTCTACTGGAGAAGAAGAATAAGTCACAATTCAGTTGTTAACTGTTATCCCAGGAGCTGTGTTTTCATTGATTCATTCATCCGGTTTTTGAAATATAAAAGATAAAATACAATACGACAAAAACGACCATATCAAAGTTGGACAAAAACCGACAGAGGGAAAAGAGCCCAAGAGACGGCAAATGAATCAGAGACCCGCTCCTTTGCACACTTAGAAACCATGTGAGAACACTGAACTGGAAGGCATGTGTGCAGGCAGAGGACCTGTTGCAGATTTGTGCAAGCCCTGTGTGTGTTGCTTCAGTCTTTGTGAGCTCATGTGAGTTTTGCGCGTGTGGATTTGAAGGGTCTTGTTTTCTTGATGTCCTCCGTCCCCTCTGGCTCTTAGACTCCGGCTCCTCTTCTACCAGGTTTGCTGAGCTCTAATGGGATTTGATGGATACATCTCACTGAGGGCTGTGTGTTCCAAGGTCTCTTATTCTCTGGGTCATGTCTGCCTGTGGGTCTCTATCTTTGTCCCTGACCAGCTGCAGGAGGAAGCTTCTCTGATAATGGTTGGTAATTCCATAATTTTTATTACATTTATTTTGTGGGAATTATGTGGGCCTACACGTGCCACAATGTGACCTCAGAGGACAGCTTGCTGCATTCTTTCCTTCCACCATGTGGGGCCTGGGGCTCAAATTCAGGTTCCTGGGCTCAGTCGCAAATGCCTTTACCTATTGAGCCGTCTTGCAGGCCCTGCATTCCAACTTTTAAAATGATGCAGATTCATGCTTACCAACCTGGGAACATATCTGTGATATATAATGATCCATGAGGACAAAGAAGACAGTCATTCCCTGATGAAAACAGCTAACGTCTGATGAAATATTTCATATAGTAACAATGTATCTATCACTTTTATAATATAAATGTTCATCGATTTTATTATTAAATCCACAGATACTTTTCCAGATGCTTTCCTAAACCCCCAGGATACAGCAGTGGAAAAACACCACACTGACCCCATCCCTCACAGTTGGCTTGGTAAGATGGAAATTCACAATCCAGTGGTCATATTTTTTATGAACCTTTTGCTTTCTATAATGTCATTTTCCATGGTGATTGAATGTGGGGTGACATTTTAGCCCCCCCGTCTATTTTTTTGCAAAGGCTTCTTTCTTTTCCTCTTTTGCTATGTCCAACACAAACGTTTTATTACCCGTTTTGCATGTACACGATTCTTCCCTCAGGACAAATCGATAGAAGGAAAACTGCATTGGATTTATTTTCTCCCGTGGAGTTCAGAAAGTGTGAATCAATTATGATTTCATCAGCAGTCAATCAAGTTCCATGCAAATTGTTGCATATTACCACCCTTTAAATAAACAAACCATGTTGCCAACTGGCGTTGGTTTATTAAAAGAAGCAAATGTGTTCAATGTACAATATGTATTTGTATGAGAATGTGCCTATGTGATACAGAAGTTTTAACATGCAACATAATACCAAACCAGAACAATAAATGTGATAAACAGGGGAACGAGTCATCTGATTCTCTTATTCAGCTTGTCTGACTTCACCAGAGACATTGAAGTTGGGGTCGTATTTACTCCTGTTTGCGATTCTCACGCAGGAGACTAGAATGGGGTGAGAGGTTTGCTTAACATTTAGGAGACTCAAACAATAAGATGGCTTTGATAGAAATCAGTGCATGGGCGGCCATTCATTATGACCTTTGTGTGGAGGAGAAGACTACCAAATAGTTAACTCTAGAAATGACAGTGTTGAGTAACTGAGAAAAGCTACCTATCCCATAACTGTTATACATCTATTCCATAAATTTATTTCTCCAAGTTACTTGGGTTGACCATCCCTGATGGTCATCCATAGGAACTGAATGGAGAGAATTGCTTTGGATTTTGGTTCCCCTAGTGTTCCCCGCCCCCTGCCCCCAGCTTCTTCCCATTCAAGTTGACCTCCTAGCCCTACCCCCCACATGCTGCTAGCCTGGAGAAGAAAGCCATTTCCATTGGCCTTGGCTGCCTGGGGAGATCTATATTACTCCTGGGAAGACAAGAGCTGTCCCCATCTTGGGAGAGTGTGAAATTCGGTTTTGATTGAAAAGGGAAGCCATTTCAACGGGATTACACCGTGACCATGTAGATTCAACTCGGCCATATGGCCTGGGGATGAGCCTTCCTACTGTCAGGTAACAGCACATTGCTAATGACGTGGTGATGACATTTTCAAATGAAAAATAAAGCCACCTGGACAGGAATAAAGGAGGCCAAAAAAAAAAAAATGATGAGACACTGGTAAGGATTAGCAGGGCCCTTTTCTCTGCTGGCTTTGAAGAGAGGCGATTTGTTTAATTCTTAAGAAAACCAACGAGAATGATGTTAATAAAAAGACTTCTGCCTGCTTGGCATGGGAGAACAGCATTTTCTATTTTCGTCAAAGAAACCTAGGGTTGACCTGAAAAGGTTGCTTAGCCTTGCATCGACCTCATTTTCTTCACCCGTTGAGAGGATGCATAAACGCACTCCACAACGCTGTCATTAAAAAAAAAATGTGTGAAGATGATTGGTGAACTTATAACAGCTGTACAAATAGGGAAAAGCAGACTTTAAAAAAATTAGTCATAAGAAAGAGAAACTCCAGTCTTTAAGTGAAAAATAACTTTGGTTACTTTACAAATTTATTGAAAATACTAAATCTAAGGATGGAATATGGGCCTTAAGAAATGAGGTGCAAGGCAGCTCAAACTAGTCAGATCCGGTTACAATCTTTGCTACCTCTTGTCTCTAGACACCAAGGTTTTCGCGAACACTCGCCCCAGGACGAGGCACTGGATGTTAATAGTGCCACCATCTAGAACCTGTATGGTTGCCGTAGCCCCGCAGGTCATCACAACAATGGGTTCTCCTCATCCTTGTCATCCCTGTGTCCCCCTTGCCTTCATGTCCGTACACAGGCAGGGGTGGCTGTCATTGCTGGTTAAAGTAGATGTAAGGGGGATGGGGAAAATGGATACCTGACCTTGGCTGATATCCACGGAAGGTTACTCAGATGCTGGCCAGCCAACACTAAAGCAGTCAATAGTAGCAGGTCTTCCTATGTTCTCATTCCTAGGGTTTCTAAAGGTCTTAATCCAACCCTTGTCAACTGGCTAGTTGGCTCTGAATGTTCATTGCAAGAACATGCCTAAGCTGCTTTTCAAATCTTATTGTCTGTTGCCATCCATGTAACATTTTCACCCAGAAACCCAAGACATTTGTCAATTTTCTCCATCCATTTCCCAGTAAACAGCATCAAATCCAAAGGCTTTTGTATGCTGTTTCAAAATTCTAGAAACCAGAGAAAATAGCCAAGTTATTTATTATACCCTTACCCAGGTTAATGATTACAGGTGTTACGTTTTATATTTAGAGATATCTGTCAGTGAAGGTATCTAGAATTTGAAGGAAATATCAATAGCATATAATTTAAAGTACAATAAATGTATTGCTTGAAAATAATTTATTTCTCTGTTTCTGGTCATTTTTAGGTCACTTACACTCAGCTCCTGCACTCTGAACCCCACTACTTCCGCTTTTGTTCAGGGAGTGATCACTTCTCCCAGGACTTCTGCCTCTTACTTAGTGTCCTCTTAGTGACTGAGTGGTCACCGTCCCATCTACCTTCCATCCTGTGGCCACCAGAGTACTTTAAAAATAGCGTACAGACTGCACGGCCAAAGAGGGGCCATAGATTATGATAGCTCTTGTTTTAGACACTTTGACAGTTTTCTCATTAGCTACGATGGTTTCTGCTTTGCTGGGCCTATGATTGTTTATGGAAGTTGCGTTGTTTACCTGAGCACTCTGCTGGAGGATGTCAGGGCAACGCTGACTAGACCACCATGGCCACCAAGCTCAAAGAATTCTCGCTTTATTGACTGAGAGGTGCTTTCACGGCCTAGCTGCTGTTTACAGCCCCCTCCATGATCGCCGGCCATTTTGACAGGCCTTTGACTCTAGAAGTAGCAAACATTTTGTTTCTTCTCCTCCTTGTCTGTTTGCATAGAAATACTCTCTGTGCAGATTCGCTGTCTCAACGGTATTTTCTCTCAGAAGTCTTCCTCGATTCCATTTAAGCCAGGCTAATCATCTTCCCCATGCTGGTGTGTGCTCTATTGTCATGGATGCCTCCGTCCATGATATTTGCCTAACTTCTTCATAGCTCTTTCTCCTTTTCTGCTCGAGGAGAAAGAAATGGTCAAAGCAAAACCAGGTTGAACTATGTTTCACATTCGGACAAACACCTAGCAACAATTTTATTTGATGGTCTAAGAGAATGAGAGGGGGAGGGAGGGGGAAGAGACAGGGGTTCCATAGTGGCCACCAGGAGTTACAATGAGCATTCTGTAGCTTGGAGAACAATACCCCTTAAGAAAAGGAGCCCGAAACTCCAGGCTGCTTTATCTCACTCAGCTCTAACAGTTTGTGAATCCTCATGAATTGTCTAACACTGTTTCATGAGTGTTAAAAGTGACTGAAATGAAAGGTTTCATTGGAGTGTGCTTCAGAATGGGGAAACTCAATTTCACAGCACAAGAGGAGAACTACTCTTCTTAACTCTTTAGAGTCGGGAGTCTAGGGAGCAGAGAAAGAGTCTGTAGCAAAGTACAATCTCATCTGAAAGCTGTCTTCTCAGTCTAGGCTATCTTAGTAGGGAGAATAAAGTAGATGCGAGAAGATTGGGGAAACCAGATTCATGTGTTAAGGGAAAGACCCCTTTCCAGTCCCATGATTTTCTCCCCTGTGAGAGGCGGATTTGATATTTTCTTTGCACACTAAGTTGTTAGATGTTTAGGGAAAGAGCTGTATTTTATGTTCTCAGTGTCCAGTGCGGAAACACAGGCGATTTTCAATGCGTGTAGATTTTGAGGAGATAGCAGTGTATGTAATTGATGATTGCCCGTGGCTGGAAAGGCTCTACAACCGAACAGCAATGACAATATGAAAACGGTCACATAAATCTGTAGATTTCTGGATAAGTTAAGTTCTGCATTTTAAGCAGGCAGGACTAAAGCCTGCCAATGCTCAAGGCACACACTACATTTACCTATGACCTGTGTTTTACACACACCCCAAGCCTTTTAGTTTCAGTTCTGAGGTTCGATGACTCATTTTTCCAGATCTCTGCAAATCTTCTTTTGTTGTCTTTGGCAGTGACAAGGAACTTTAGTCACCATTTTATTTTCAACGTTTCTTCTCAATCAATCTCCAAGAACCCAGGTGTAAAGGAAGAGGGGCTCCATGCTGCTCTAGTACACTGGGATCCGAGTTCCCACTTCCGTTCTTTCTGACTCCATATCTTTTTTTATTTGTTCTTGGAGGCCTCTTCTTCATCCACCCATTCAACAATTTTTAAAAATTTTTTTATACATATTCAATGTGTGTGTGGGTTTTGGGTAGGCTGTGGAAATTGATTTACGAGTCAACCACTTTTCTCTTTTCTTGCCATCTCCCGCTTGAGTGGTTTGTCAGCCCAGGGCTTTTCTTTCACTGAAGGAGAATACGGTTGTCTATGGAAGAGGTCAGCATTTCCAATTGGTGGAGTTCAACTGCACGAATGACATAGAGCTGACAAGAAAAGACAGGGGGTTTGGAGGTCACAGTCTGCATAGGTCTCGCTTAGAGTTTTTGCTTTGTGATGAACCCTGGCACCAAAATGAATTAAATAACAGGCTTAAGGACTATTGAGGGAGGGCTGAATGCAAATCAAAGATAAGTAGAAGTTTTCTTTCCTAAAAGGGGAATGATTTTTCCCCCTCCGCTCTCCCGCTCCATATCTGTGCCACCCAAAGCTGCATGTTAAACATGATTTCGCTGGCATTATGCAGAGTGTTTCACCCTGAGCTGCTGGGATGGCCTATCTTGGCCCATGATTAATGACCTGCTAGGCAATTTGGAAGCCATACTAACTCCGAGGTCCGCACACAAACCGTATAGTTGCATTCCTTCTGCGGATTTGCCAGGCTGTTACCAAGGGGCCTGCGCAGGAGCCGGATTGCTGGAGAGATAGCCAGGGTCTTCTGCAAATGCTATTTGGGTCTTATCTTGGTGAAGAGCGCGGGAGCAGTGGGCTCATTTACACAATTCGAAGCCCAGATCACACAGCTTCTTTATTTCGGTCCAGATTAGGGACAACAAAACAAAACAAAACAAAAAAATCATTTTTTAAAATCTGGTTTAAAATGCAATCTTCTCATGTGGTCTCCAGGCTTAGATTCTACAGCTCATTTAGTGGTTATTTTTGAAATCTCAAACTGGATTCGCCAATGTCTCATGTGGATACTGTCCTCTAGAAGCAAAGTGAATATTTGAAAGTCTCAGGCAGAAACAAGGGCTGTGTTTCAGGGCTGTCTATCTGTAACAGTCTGGGGGCACTGGGGACAGGAAATGTGTTTATGAAGGTGAAAGGAGTGTTTAGTACAGGGAGTTCAGGGTGGGCAGGGGAGTGTTTAGTTCCTGTTCGGCCACCAGGCAGTTGGTTTCTTCTCCTCTCCAGACTATGTTGCCCTCAGAGCGCTGAGTAGGTTGGAGTAGCAAGCAATCTAACAGGTCTCTTCTGCCCATGTGTGTGTTCATGTGCAATTATACTGTCTCCTGTGTGGCATCCTTTTAGGTTCTGATGATACATAGGGAAAACAACAAAGTCCCCTGTTTTTATTCTAGAGTTTCTATTCCAGAGAGATAAACAATCAGCAAACTATGAGGCACAAGCAGATTCTCTGTGTATGAACTACGTAAAAGGAAGCCACAGAACCCATTAGCAAGAAGCAACCAAACCATGGCAAGGGACTTAGGGGCAGGCTGCAGCGTGAAATGTGGTGGCCAGTGTGATTTGGCAGTCACCTGGGAAAGACCTTAGTATCTGGTCACCATATCTCATTATCTATCTATCTATCTATCTATCTATCTATCTATCTATCTATC
>LOEQ01007003.1:49939-101420 GCA_001685075.1 Bramus lutescens | reverse complement strand
GGATGGGAGGGAAATGGGAGGAGGTGTAAATTTTTAATAAAAAAGTATAAAAAATAAAAAAATAAAAATTAAAAAAAACAAAGTCATTGCTTTCTAGTCACTACTGTGAGAAGGATGAAGTAATGTTCTTATCACTTCAAATTTTCTGAGGTTCATTTGCAACCTGAATCCTCTGAGTACAGGGTGTCTGTCTTTCACTGAATCCTCTATGTAAAAAAAGTAAAATCCAAAGATAATGCCCTTCAGGAAATAGTCACTGAGTGGTTATGGGTAAATGTAAGTATTCCTAAATACATTGCTGAGCCAGAGAATCCGAGGAAGGACTTTCTTGGACTGGGTACACTCTACACACACCTGATATTTGAACTCTTAAACTATGATGCAGAGAACAAAGAAGTACGATCTTATCACTTCCATGACTTTCTGACTAGTCTTCAAATCTCTTCTATCCAGTTCAGTAGAGAAAGTTGCAGAAGACAGTTATCTGGGAGACTTTTGAAAATCATGCAAACTTCTGACTCTTCAAAATTCAGACTTAGCAATTTTGGAACAAATCAGGGCATTAATATTTATTCAAGGAAAAGCAAGGGATTGAATATGAAGTCTGAGCTGAGAGAGCCTACAAGAAGTCAGGGCGTCTTCTGCATAGTATTTGAGTACAATGGTTGACAGTTAGAAACTTGGAAAAAGCAACTGTTTGTAGGAAATAGTACCTAAGTAGGTAAAAGTCTTACATGTTGTGAATTGTGAGAATAATATTGTTCTCAGATTTTATCAAGACATGTGAAGTTTGATACAGGACATACTTTGTAATATGTTTTATGGTAACTCTAATGCTGCACATCATCAGGCAGAGGGTATTTTTAGTTCATTTTAAAATAATTTCATTACATTTTATTAGTTTTATGAAATTTCTATGCAATGTTATATGTGTTTTGATCATATTATTACCCTCCTCTATGTTCTCTTATATCAATTCTCTCTTCTCTACTCACACCAAGTTGTTCCAGTCTCTTTAGAAATCCCATCAAGCACAATTTGTTCTATACATTTTTGAATGGTGGCATTGAACAGGAGCATAGACTACATACCAGGGACCACACCTTTCAAAAGATCAGAAGATGGCCTACACAAAACAAATGCGATGGCATTTTGGAAGTTTTGTATGTTTGCTTGTTATGTTATATTTGCTTGTTTTTGTCTCATAATGCTGTTTGCCCCACACTTTTTTTGTTACATATTTGGGTTTATTGTTTAAATGTTACAGTTTTGTTTTTATGGGTTTTCTGTATGTAGGAACGTTATGTGACTCTGTATCTGTATGTGTTTCTTGTGCTTTTTCATGGGTTCCTTTTTAAAAATATGTTTGTCTGTTTTGTCCTATTCCAGTTTGTTTGTTTTTATTTTATTTCATTTTTTTAGATACCTGCATGCTTTTTAGAGAGTGAAAGGGAGAAAAGTGATGGATTTGGGTGGAGGGGCTTTGGAGAGGTGTGGCGATGAGTTGGGGGAAGGAAAACTGATCAGAACATATTGTTTGAAATACTAGGGCATGGGACCTGTGCTCACCTCCCCTCTCCATGCTGGATATGCATTTTGTGGCTTGAACTTGTGGAGGACTCGAACAATGAGTTTATATGTCAAACTCCTCTGCTGGCCTTGAATTCATCTACTACCTCTTATGTTTTATATTGATAGCTTATTTATTTTCCTTAGACTAAGAGTACTACATTATAATTAAATTATCAATAAATTGAATTTAAATTAGATATTGTGTTTTATTAAATGTTCCAACATGTTTCTTTATTATTAAGAAATAAAAGGTCTTTCTTTTTATATCTGATAAATATTGTCAAATCCAATAACATGACTGTATCTTTAGCTAATTCATTAGTAATTCTTATATAAGTTTACTTCTATTTTTATAAAATTCCTTTTGCAACATAGAAATTTGTCAAAGAGGCATTGTCTGTATTTGATAGTTTATAAAGTATCTAGAAAATATTTCCAATACATGGAAATATTTCCCTTTTAACCACTGTTCACCAGACATAAGTGGGAACACTGATTTCTTGAGATGTTTGAATTATCTGTGGTTAGTAACATTAATGCTCTTTGAGTACACAGAGTGAACAACAATAATATGTTTTGGTATCTGCTTTTGGCACCTTTTGTTTAACTTTGGTTTAGAGCACATTTTATATCTACATTATGAAATTTATATATGTCATTTCATTGATTTTTCTCTCTCAATATTCTTGCATGACTTTATTCTTACTCTATTCAATAAAGAATGAAAAAAGCCCAACCTTGCAGAACAATCACCAGAATAAATATTTGTAATTTTCTTATCCTTATTGAAATAATCTTTAACCTCAAACAGTTCCTTAAAGATTGATGAAAGATCAATCTTTATGTAGACCAGATACCATGTTTTGCTCTATCATAAATACCAGTATTAATCTGCCTTGACAAAATGAATAATAGTTTAATAGCTTTTGATCCCCTATCATGAGTTCACCATGAACCCATCCATTAGAAGCATTTATTTAGCAAAACCTTTTTTATTAGGTATTAGTAAGGCAAGAAACAAGAATCCCAGCTCTTCTAAAATTGGTAGTGATTTATAGTGAATTTTAATAGATGCTTCTAAGTAGATGCAAGATAAACAGCATCTGTCTGGCTGAGCAGGTGGAGAGAACTAGGTGAAGAAATGCTTGAATCTTAGTGACTTCAATAAGCCCTACATAAAAGAAAATCATTGAAGGTCACCAGGAAGACATTAAGCAGTAATTAACACATTTAAAATTTTAATGATTTGCAATAATCAATGTACTTGAAAATTTATCATCCTGAATCTATTAATTCCTCATTAAATATATATTTCAAACACAAGTTTAAATAAGGGAGGAAAAGTAGAGACCTTTTTTGTGTATGACATTTTGAATGCCATGCTTTTCAAAAATTAAATGAAAAATAGACAAAAATAAAATTTAATACAAATAACATAAAATAAGTAATCAAATTGGGTTGTCAATAAGCAGTGTTGCCAATAAGCAGGGTTGCCAATGACCAGTGTATTACACAGAGGGGAAGAAGAGAATAAAGTTACCTTTTGAGTATAGTACTCAGATTTACCCATTAGGATTAACATAAAACAAACCTCAGGGATACTGAATACTAAATAATAGATGTGCTGGCCATGTGAAGTGTAATAGCAATTATGAAGTGTGTGTGTGTGTGTGTATACGTGTATGTGTGTGTGTGTCTGTGTATGTGTATGTGTGTGTCTGTGTATGTGTATGAGTGTGTGTCTGTGTGGGTATGTGTGCGTGTATGTGTGTGTGTCTGTGTATGTGTATGTGTGTGTGTCTGTGTGTGTATGTGTGTGTCTATGTTTGTGTGTCTGTGTATGCGTATGTGTGTGTGTCTGTGTTTGTGTGTCTGTGTATATGTGTATCTGTGTGTGTGTCTGTGTGTGTCTGTGCATGTGTGTCTGTGTATATGTGTGTCTGTGTGTGTATGTGTGTGTGTTTGTGTGTGTGTTTAGTAGAGCTGAGCAAATGATTGGTGTGATTAATCAACAAAACACTGAACATTAGCTCAAGTATACTTTTGAAAAGGAGCATGATACAGAATAATAGAAGATGCAAAATCATTCGTAAAAAGCATATGATTTATATTATGTGTGTGCAAAACTATGCTTACATGAATGAACCTAACACTTGCATTTAAATAACTGTCCCCTGTTAAAAGCAGTGATGGAGTCCGCTCTGTTTCTAAGACTACAGTAAGAAAATTAGAAAGAGACTGTAGGTTATCTTGGAATGTCAGAAAAGTAAAGAATTTTTAAAAATTATTAGTCATACATAACCATATTTATGACTACTTTCACATACCCCCCACAAACAAACAGCAACATACAAACAAGAGAGACTAAACTGTACTTAGGAAGAATTGAGGAAGGCCATGAGGTGAGCCAGGAGTGAGACAAGGCTAAGAAGAGATAATGAGAGGAACACCATCATGATACATAATGTGTATATATGAAGCTGCCAAAATAAATATTTTAAAGTAAAAATACAGAAATAAATACATGGCAGTAGGTCAGGATATTCATTCAGATTAGATCTCATTATTCAAATGTGTAGAGTTTTGACAATGAAAGATACATTGATAACACTCAAAACTCATGGGAAGGAATAAGAATCCAGGAGTGAAAACAGTCCACAAACTAGTATATTAAATACATGAATTAGCAAATTAATAATCAAGAAGCAAAAGCCAATGCTTAGAATAAAATAAAAGAAATTAAATGAAAATTCCTGCTTCTGAGACATCATATTTAGTTGAAACAGGAGGCTAAATGTAGCAAATGAAAATGATAACAAAAATTTGAATTTATTTCCATTGTATAAAATGAAAATAGTTCATATTATGATGGAGAAATTTGTCATTTTCCATACTCACAAGTGAGGAAGTTGACATCACTGATATGAAGTTCAGCTGGCATATTGTACCTAGTGAGAAGCCCTGAGAAAATCACGACACTTGAGTCATGCTTCTGAACAAAGACATTCCTTGAATGTAATCATGAACCACCGTCAGACAATCTTGTCCCTTAACGAGCCAATAATTAAAAGCAAAGATGTTTAGCATGATAAGAGGTCAAAGAGATGTGACAACTAAACCCAATGTTTGATTTCCATTTGGTTTCTGATTTGGATGCAGAAAATACATAGAGGAGGTGACTGGATTACCAAAAAGTTTCAATATTTGGATATCTGCTACGCAACAATCTGTGTACATTTAAGTTTCAGGATTTGAATATCACATATAGAAATGATGGTCCTTTTGACAGGAGATGCACATGTTTCAGAATTCAGATATTCTCATTATCTAGAAAAAATGCAGGAAAAGCCAATGTGGCCAAATGATATCAACTGTTGGACCCAGAGGAAAGGTAGAAGATGGCTTCTGTTATGAAGCCTAACTCTCAAATTTACGTAAAAATGAAAAAAAGAATATAATAACAGGAGCACTTCATCCCGGATTCCAGAGAACTGATCAGCAGTAATGTCTTCAGATGCATGCCTGGCGTTAATTCAGTCCTTCGTCAATGCCCTCATACAGCATTGCTACCTGCTGAGTTCATCCCTTCCACTCACCAGACCACTGGTCAGCTACTGCAGTGTCATTAGGCTGAAAATAACATACAGACTGATATAACAATTGGATCATTTGGACATTTAGATTTTTATTCTTACAACTTTTAGCTAATATTTCAGAAAATTCTGTGGTAAATATTTCCACAAGTTGGATCATGGGTGAGGAAATACATGCATATATATGTACTGGTTAGGGTTTCTCTTGCTGTGAAGAGACATCATGACATTGGTAAGTCATAAAGAAAAAACTTTTAACTGTGGTGGCTTGCATTTTAGAGGTTTAGTACTTATCATCATGGCAGGACATAGTGGTGCACAAGCAGTCACAGTGCTGGCTACATCTTGATCAGAAGGTCATAGAAAGTGGAATGTCTTACTGGGTGTGGCTTGAGCATGTAAGACCTCAAAGCCCACCTCCTTGGTGACACACTTTCTTCTACAGGACCACACTTTCTAATAGTGCCACTCCTTGTGGAGACCATTTTATTTCAAATCACAACAACATATATCTATACTCTGTATGTGTGTGTATATATATATATATATATATATGCACTCATGTGTATACATGCATTTTTGTAGATAGGCATATACAATACATAATCACATATATCATATGTAAACAGATAAACAAATGTGTATGATCATAATAATACTGTGGTATCTTTTCTGGTATAACTTAACACCTTGTGGGTAATATTTTCATGAATGAAACACATTTAATATTTACAATAGCTTAAGAAGTAATTACTCAGAATATATGCAGTATAACGAGAAATGGTGTTTATTTAATAGCAGAATGTTGGAATTGGGCAGGAAAGTTTTCTGGAAGATTTCTGGAGAGAAATCTAGAAAATATTCACAAGTTAAATAGTGGACAGTGTGGAGTCAAGTAGGAGTAACATTGAAATAATTGTGCTGTCTATAAAAACCTGTAAGTGGAAACATAAGCCGCGAAAGGAGAGCTGTTGTGGTCAAGTTGATGCTGACTGTGAAAGAATGTGCGTGATCTATTTTAAAGGTGTGTTTGAACCATTTAACAGGTTAGTTCATCTTACTAGAATCTAGAAAGAACAAAGTTGCAGGTGTTTATTTATATATTTCTTTTTTTAAAACATAATATTTTTATTGCCTATTTGGGAATTTCACATAATGCACCCCAATACCCTCACTTCCCAGCCCACCCTGCCCCGCCCCACTCTTATGACCGACCTCCCCTCACAAAAAAAGGAGAGAAGTAGGAAAAAAGCCTGAACAAGTGCAATTTTGTTGCTCATTTAGTCAGTGGGTCATGGTTAAATTCCCTGCAGGTAGCCCCTTAAAGGAAACTGTGTCTGCCTCCATTCCCCATTCCACTCGTCAAGAGCTACAACAGCCTTATCACAATTTTAAAGAGTTACACCAGATGACTGTTTGCTGTGGCAGGCACTGCCTATACGTGGTGGTGTTTGGCAACGCCCCTCCCTTCCTCTTTGGGTGATTCCATGACCCAAAAAATTCTAGACATTGCCATCAACCCCCAGGGAACAAAAATCACGTGACCTGAGACCCACTGAGCTCTGGCACTGCTCTCTGCTGGAAGCACTTGGGGGAACACGACACCCATTCCCTGCTTCTAGAAAGGAGTAATGTACCCAGCAAAGGGGGACATCAGGATATTTGGAGGATAGTCTCAAAACAGCGAGCTCCATTTTTTTTTTTTTGGTAAAGAAAAGTAGACATAAATATGTGATTTGCCTTAGGCCTTATGATGAGTCAGGGAGGGAAACATGAATTTTAGGATCTGACCTTTAGATAAAGACAGACAACTTCATCACCTCTTCCTCCTAAACTCCTTCAATCCTGGATCGTCAAAGGAACAAGTGTTAATTGTTTTAGAAGCTGGTGGAACATTTCACTGGAAGCCATGTGGATGTCTGTGGTCTGTTCTCCTGCAGGAGGCCATGTTGATGTCCAGAATAGTTATTACCATTGAAGGTCACATGGATATCCGTGGTCTGCGCTCCTGCAGAAGGCCATGTTGATGTCTAGAGTAGGCATTGCCACTGAAGGTCATGTGGCTGTCCGTAGTCTGAACTCCTGAAGGAGGCTGTGTTAATGTCCAGAAAAGGTGTTGGTGTTACCACTGAAGGTCACATGACTGTCCATGGTTTGTGCTCCTGCAGAAGGACATGTTTTGTTCAGGATACATGTTAACACTGGATTTCATGTGGATGTCCATGGTCTGCACTCCTGCAGGAGGCCATGGTTTGTCCAGGATATGTGTTACCACTGAAGGTCATGTGGATGTCCGTGGTCTATGCTCCTGCAGGACATGTTTTGTCCATGATACATGTTACTGCTGAAGGCCATGTGGATATCTGTGGACTGTACTACCTACCACCTGAATCCATGTTGATGTTCATGGGCCAGGCTGCCACTGGAGACCATGCTGAGGTCAGTGGCCCATGCTGACATTGGAGGCCATGTGGAAGTCCATGATCTATGCTGCCCTAACTGTGAAGGACAAGGAAGCATCTCCTGCAGTGGTACTAAGGACTGCAGACTCACTGTTGAGAAGGAGGGACACAGAAGACTCCTGTGAGATCCACCACCCACCCCTAAAAGTAACAGCCTAGATGGGAAGCCGTAGACATGAACTCTTTATTTATATAGTTCTAAGCCCATGAGAATTACTGAACTCCTCATAAAGGCCAGAGCTCAAAGCTCAGGGAATGTTTTTCAGAGTTGCTCTGAGATGCAGCATTCTTTGCACCCTTCACTGTTATTGCTTTCTCACTTATGCAGCAATTTTATTTGTTTCGAAAATGCATTCTTCGGCATTTCTTCAACAGTGATTTTTTTAAGTTGATTAATTCAGCATTATTTTGCCTAAAACAATAGCTGCAACTTAACTTCATTTTTTTGTGTTTGATTTTTTTACTTACTAAATTTGTTTCTATTTAGAAGCATGCTATGTAGCCCGTGTGGGTTAGAGCTTACTGTATAGCCATGCTGGCTTTGACCATGTGGAAATCCTCCTGTCTCTGCCTTCCAAGCATTGGATTACAAGCATGTGTTACCATGTTAAGCTTCTTTTGACTACTGTTTCCTAGACATTAAGTTAGTTACTTTTAGTTGAGCATTGTTTAGTTATCATGTATTTTCCCTCAAAATTGTTTTTCATTATTTCTCGCTTTTATATTTTTATTTTTAAATAATCCTGTTCCAATTTTTACAAATAATGCTCTGTTGTCATATAGTCATTTTGGACAATACTCAGAAGTCTTAGGGAATATTATTTTCCAAGCAACCACTGAGACAACTGATTCTAAGGGACATATTTAGGATGGAGCTGACAACTAATTGCCCCTTTAGAAACCAGTAACCAGAGTAGTCTTTCCCCTTGAAGATCACATCAGCTGTAGTTACATTACAGAAAAAGGGAGAAACAGTATAGGCCAATTAATTGGTTCAGTTACAACAACATATCACTAATTGGTATTTCAAATTATTTTTTATTTTTCCATAGGGAAGAACGTGCATAGTATCTTGGAGTTAGTCTGGTATTGACTCTCAGACCATTGTGTAGGATTTGTATTCTAGTCACTGCTTAACATATTTTGATTCCCTATAAAATATCTTTGTGATAGATTTCTTTAAATCAATAACTGAGCAAAATGAAATTTTGCAGACATATACAAGTTAGATAAATAAGGAATAAAAATATCAACACAAAAATCTCAGAGAATAGGCTATTAAAATATTAAAACCTTTATAAAAATTATTTTCTCTGAGTGGTTAAATACTAAATTGAAAGAATGAAATATTTTTTTATATTGTAGTAAGACCTATAAATATATGCTCATGAATGAACTTAAATGCAACCTCTTTGTGATATACATCAGGAAAAAAATGACTGGGGAATCCAATCTAATATGTTAAATATAAATATAAAATGCAAAATCGCACACTTCAACATTTACAGAGAAGCGTGCTGCATTTTTAATATTTTAATTTTTAATATTTACAAAATGTACAGGTATAAATTGAATCATGTTTGTTTGTATTGCTTTTGTCTCAATAACTTGAAAGATAATCTCTGAGATAAAAGTATCCAAGAACAAATCCTGTGGCAAGGACTCAGAGATCATGACTGTTCATACATCCTTCTTGTTAAATAAATGGAAACATCAGATAGCCACAATTCACAGTGAAGCTTTGTAGAAACAGGTCTAATTCTTCATGTCATAATACATGGGTCCCAACCTGAGAATATTACCTAACACATCTGTCTTTTCTGCTGCTATCCCTAGTCAGGCTTATAAAATAATGTCCCTTGCAAAACCAGAGACTAAATAGTTCAGAATCTAGGGTAAAACCAAACACTACAGGTCTTAAAACAAAAAAAATTAAAACAAAAAACCAAAATCAAAAAAAAGCTATCAATAAAGTGATTCCCAATGATATCCAAATATAATCACAGATCAGTGTTTAATTCAGTCATCAATGGAGAAGTGTCTTCCTGCAGCAGACAGGAGAAGGTGTAGAGAGACCCAAAGCCAGAGATTAGATAAAGAGATAGTCTAAGCAGGATGTCGCCATCAGATCCCTTCCCTCAGAGTTCAGGGAGCACCCCTGTAGAGGAAATGGAAAGAGTTTGAGAGCGAGGAAAATGGAGAACACCAGGAAAACAAGGCCCCCTCAAACAACTAAGCAAGGCACATATGAGCTCACAGAAACTGAGTCTCCATGCATTGGTCTGCACCAGGTCCTCTGCATACACACTGTATCTTTCAGCTTAGTCTTTTCATGGAACTTATGAATGGGAATGAATGGGTTTTTGACTCTTGTGCCATCTCTTGGGCTTCTTCCTTCTCTTGGATTGCCTTGTCTAGTTTTGATATGATGAGTTTTGATTGGTCTTACTATATTTCATTTTGTCATGTTTGTTTGTTGTCTTTTGAAAGCCTGTTCTTTTCTAATGAGAGACAGAAGAAGAGCAGATCTGAGAGGGGAGATGGGGAGGAGATGGGAAAAATAGAGGAATATGAAACTATAATAAGAATATATTGTATAATAAAAGAATATATATCCAATAAATGAAAAAAGTGAAAAAAGCAGACTGAGCTAATCTGAAATTGGAGTTATTGTATTAGCTTTCAAATATAGTCTATGTCTTGATTTAGAACTATTCAAACACCAATCAACCAAACAATTGCAAGTCAGATATGTTCCTTAACGCTCCCACTTAAATAGAAGAAAATAATGCAGAAAAACCTTGTTTTGTTTGGCCTGCCATCATGAAGTAATTTAATTTAATGGTTTATTAGTAGCTGTCAATTGTATACTTAGAACATAAAGTAATGCTGCAGGTGGCTTTGAACAAGCCTCATAATAAAAATGTAAAACAATTGTTCCCTAGGAAATTCTGCTCTATTTTTTGTATAAGCTTCAAATAAATTTAAATATGAACAAAGCTACTACTAAAATGTAACTCTAGAGAGAAAAAGAAATAAATTATTAAAATATCTGAAATAGTAAAGACTTTGTTTCCTGAAATATAGTTTACTTGCATTTATATAATATGAGAAAATAATAAAAATATTAGGGCACAAAAATGAAAATTTTGTTGGCAACAAATATTTTGATGGTTCACATATGTTTTTCAACAGCACCAAATTCCATGACAGCATGAGGGGAATTATAAAATGATATTAAGGATTTTTTTATTTGACCAGGTTCCTATTTAGCTATTTTAAGGTCGCCTTCATGTATTGTGTGGTGTTTTAGTTTGAATGTTGAAGTTCTTCAAGAGTCAGTGTGGTAAAATTATCTAAGGTGTTGGTCTTGGAAAGCACATGAGCATTTAGCATGTGGGTTCTAGTAGGAGGACCTTCAGTCATTGGGTGCTCATGTGAATACAAATGAGGGACTTTATCTGCTTCACTGTTACCGTATGCTAGACAGATACCAGCCCAAAACCCCATGCTCTCCACTCATCCCAGCCTCTACCTTTTGATCTTTTTACCACAGAAACTATCATTTGAGATCATGCTTCCATTTTAACAGGTGCTTCTATGAAAGAAGAAACTCCATCAGTGAGAGAAAATGCTGCTCCAGGGGACCATTATCCACCTGCCAAGCTAAGATACAGGGATCACCAAGGGGATCTTGTCATTTTAATAAACTCAAAAGTTAAATGCTATGATAAAACAATTGACACCAGGACCTCAAGATGAGTAACTTAATGTGTTTGAGTTTGGGCCAATGAAGAAAATGAACATTCTAATGAAACACATGCAACACGCAGGTAAAGATTAAATATCACGGAATACAATGTTAAGAACTGAAAGGTCCTGGCGAGAGTGTGCACCTGCTGGAAGGTCTTTGTTGAACGCGCCCTTCTCAGTTTTTATGTCTTATAGAATTAATTGCAAATAAGGAGTGGATCACACTTCTAAAATTATATTAACCTCTTCAATTTTTCAATGTTCTGTGAAGATGTTTTATTTTTTAATATGTTTTACCCCCAAAATGTGCTTTAATAAAACAGTATCACAGGGTCCAGTGGTGCTCAATGGTGAATCAAATGAAAACTTGGACAGTCACCAGTACAGCAACTGGAGCTACATCAAAATGACATCAAAATATCTTTTGCAGTGTTTGAGATAGCTGACAGGAACCCGGCGGTGGTGGGGCATGCCTTTAATCCCAGCACTCGGGAGGCATAGGCAGGCGGTTCTCTGTGAGTCTGAGGCCATCCTGGTCCACAGAGTGGGTTCGTCCAGTCCGTGGTTTAAATGTGTCTCTTTGGGACAGAACCTTTTTAAAATATAGCCCTATCTTCTCCTGTACATGCTGCACAAGATCCTCTGCTTTCCTCACAGCTGTCTATTCCCAGACACGCCTTCAATGTCCTCATCACCCAACCCCCCCTTAGAGCTCCCTTCTCACTTCTCTTACTTCCTTAGGACCGACGGTTCTGCCCTTCACTTACAAACATGGCCTAATGTTTTGTCATTTTGATCAATCATTTCCCCAGTTTTTTATAACAGTCACTCAAGATTAGAAAAGAATATAAACTTCCCGGTTTAGGTTCATAATGGCAACAGGGAGAAAATTGGCAAAACAAGCGCTGAAGATGGAACTGCTGCTATTTACTCCTTTCATAATGCCATTTATATTCCAGGATAAACAAAACATTGATACCAGTAACATCCAAATCAACGTGCTAGGAGTGACTTTCAGGGAATATTGTGGTTACAGTAAAAAGTGATTCATCAATGAGGTAAGCACTGAAGGGAAAAAAGGAAAGATTAACCAAATGAAACTATCCTACACTCATATGGAAAATGTAGAAGAGCCATTCTATGTTCTGGTTCCTTCTTACAATGTTTAAGAAGTATCCCTTGGAATGATTGCATAAGATAGTTAAAATGGCATTTGCAAAAAGAAATATAAAGCAGCCTATAATATATGATTTGCAAAAATTAGTACTCATTCTTAATTTAACAAGAAGCACAGAGGCAAGGAGAAGAGATGGAGAGGGAGGAGGCATTAGAAAGGAGTTCCAAGGTTATTGAGATGGGAAATTCTGTTGTGCACAGAGCTGCAAGATAGTTCAAGTTCTCCTTGAGATCATTTCTAGTTTGGGAATTAAATCCTACAGACAAGAATGTGTTCACTTGAGCTAGAGATCCACTCATTTCTGCTAGCCGTGAGTAACAACTACTAATATTTTCTCTATCTAAATAGAGCAGTTGCTAATATTAACACAGTATTAAATACTTTGAGGAGCCTGCCAAAAAAACAATAAGAACAAACCAAACAGTTTGTTTACATTAGCTTTGCCCTTGGATAACACCCAAATAAATGTGTGCATAACATGACCCTATAGAATGTCCTAGTTGGTCCCAAACCCTTTCAAAGTAGAAATCAACAGAATATGTAAGATGATATAGTCTAATCTACAGGGATTGCTTGAGTCATGATGAGGCCTGAAGATTGGATTATGATAAATATATGTCCCATGAAAAAAATAACAAAGAGGTATTTTAATTATAGTTAGATAATGCAGATAAGAAGATCAGCTAGGGAAAGTGCTCGAGGCAAACCAAAGCATGTTTTGAAGTGAGTGAGGATACAGCTGCAGATTTAGGAGGCAAGGGATCAAGCTTAGGGCAATAAGAAGCCATGAAAGGAGTCTAGGGCACTCAGCAATATGGTCTAATTTAGCTTCAGAAAGATTCATTGAAAACCAACTATGCTAGGCAGTGGTGGTGCCGGCTTTTAATCCCAGCACTCAGTGAGTTAGAGGCCACCCTGGTTTACAGAGCTTGTTTCAGGACAGGCTCCAAAGCTACAGAGAAACTATTTCTCAAAAACAAACAAACAAAACAAAAACTTGAAAGGAAAAATGCCATCATTCTATTTTGTGTTTGCTGGATGAATTTCCTATGAACTGATGAGGAAGAATTGTAACTGTTACAGAGCGCCTTGATGCTATCACCAAGATGATCTTATAACCAGCATTAAGAGGAATGATTCTATAAATAGTTAATAAGATTACCAGAATTAATTTCTAAAAAATTGTGTCTCACATTGATTCACAATAGTTACTTACAGACTAAAAACACACAGAAACAATGAAACAGAGAAAAATTAAGAAATATTTGCTCGGTTTCTGTTGAAATTGCCGTCTTATAATTTATGTTGCTAGATTATGCTCCTTTCTCCAGTCCTGATTTATTTATTTACTTACTTATTTGGGATTTATGAAACAGGGTCTCATTATGTATTCAATGATGACTTTGAAAATTTATGTAGCTCAGGCTTAAACTCATGATCCTCCTGCCTCCAATTCTTTAGCTCCGGGATTATAAATATAAACATAGGTGATTGATAGGATCACTAATTCCACCTGGTTATTTGTTTTTTTTTTTCAGAATTGAGGAACGATACAATGGTCTGGCTCTTGTTTCTGTCCACAGCCTTTTCCTCCCATTTACTTCCAACTTTTAACTTACCCTGACTTGCTGACATTCTGTGTCTGTATGAATTTGTCAATCCTGTTGCTACTTGAGGTCTGGTAGCCCCACTATAACTTCCTTTTCCTTCTATGTCTTTGGCTAAAGTTAATTAGATATTTAAAAATATTAATTTGATTATCTTTATTTTGCTTTACCTACTATTCCTTGATTTACATTTTACTCTGGACATTAAAATTTATCTTTAATAATCATTATCTGCTGTATTTAATATTATATCACTTAAATAGTAATAAAGCTTATATTAATTCCACTTTCGTACATTTATGTTCTATAAGCTACTGATTTTGTATATGTTAGCCTTATTTTCATTACCTTCAGGTTGTATGTGTACTAAAAATTAAAATAATTATAAATATATTAAATAATAAATATAAATACACACATATTTTGTATTTATCCATGTGCTTACAATTCTCAGAATTTTGTTAGTTTTTCTTGTATGTGTCAAATTTCCATATTTTAGACAGATCAAATATATGTGGAATGCAGATATAAATACACATGTAAGTATATATGTTCATATCTATTTTAAATGAAGTTAAAATTCTCTACTCTTGAAAAGTCATAATTCTCCCAGATTTGTGTTTTTCTGAAAGGCCTTTGTATCACTTCAGATTTTATATTAATCAAATATGCCTAGTAATTATTTCCTTTATAGTTATAAAATATTACATATATATTTTAATGGCAATATAAAATAGTTCATCTTATTGACCCATAATCTATTGTATTTTTAATTAAACTTTTATTATTAAGACTTTATCTTGTATTCTCTTGTGTTTTGTTGACCGTTTGCAATATTTTCTTTTCAAATATTGGTTATTTGTTCTGAACTGTACATTTTTTAGTTTCCATATCTACATAAAATTTTCTCTAATTACTTCTGTAGATCCCATCCTATGTAACTTAAGCACTCATAGTCCACCTTATTTTATGGTTCCAGTGACTATGAAAGCCTTGCTAAGTGAGGCTTAAATGGTTTTATTTTGACTGTGCAATACATATTTCCATCTGTATGCTGGATAAACCCGTAACTGTGCAATGAACATGCAGCATGGTGTGTTGCATGGTGTCTGGACTTGGTCTTCATTCTCTAGAGTCTAGAGTTAGACAGTTGTATCTTTTTTCTCATAGTTGGATAAGTAATATAATATTTTATAGAAGTGTACATTTTAGCTGTTATTTTGTAAACGAGGCTATTTTAGCTTTGCTCTTATTCTTGGGACTTGATTTCTACTTACACAGTTAGACAGTCTCATTTAAAAATAATATTTTATTAATTATTTGAGAATTTTATAAAATACGTTTTAATTAAATTCACTTCTCCACCAATTCCTCCCAGATCTACCCTCACATCACCACACAAAAACTCTCTCTGTCTCTTTTTTCTCTCTCTGTCTCCTCCTTCCCATCTCTTATTAAACTCACTGAATTCAGTTTGTGTTCCTCAAATACTCTTGAGCATGGGGCATAGCGTGCTTGAATTACCAGGCATCACATCCTTAAATAACACAGGCTATCATTCTCTTAAAAGAAGATTTTTTATTAATTTTGCATTCCAACCGCAGTTTACCCTCACACCTCCCTCCTTGCCTCCCCCCAGCACATCCCATTCATTCCTCCAAAAGGATAAGTCCTCCCATGGGAGTTGCCTCTCACTCTTACAACGGTGATAGTTCATTGGATAGGATTGGAATTTCTGCCCAAGCTGGACGTTTCTCTGGCTGGAGCTCATGCAGGTCTTGTTATGTGCTTATAATTATTATGAGCTCCTCTGTGCATTGGCCCTACTTTGTTAGGAAAATATTCTTCCCTCTAGCCTCCTACCACCTCTGACTCTTAGAATCTTTCTGCCTCTTCTTCCACAACAATCCCTGTGCCTTGAGGAGAGGGTTTAATAAGGATGTCTCATTTATGCCTGAGCACTCTATAAATAGTCTCGCATTCTCTGCACATTGACTAGTTGTGGGTCTCTGTGTTGTTACCTTCTGTTGGAAGCAGCTTCTCTAATGAATGTTTGAGAGATGCACTAACTTGTAGGTACAGTAGGAAGTCATTAAAAATCTTTTTGTTGTTAGCATGATGGTTCTCAACTGTCTTAATGGTGCAGCCTTTTAATACAGTTTGTCATGTTGTGGTGACCCCAATAAAAATTGTTTTGTTGTTATACATAAATATAATTTTGCTACTGTTATGAATAGTAATGGATATATCTAATGTGCAGATATCTGATATGCTCCTTCTATGAAAGGGTCGTTCAACCTGCAGGGAAGTCACACATAGGTCAAGAAATAGTGATTTAACCTAGTATTAGTAGCAGATTCTCTCTTAGGTCATACCTAGCTGTAACTTCTGGGCTCTGAAAGCACTGCCAACCATCTCACAGAACCGGCCCCAATAAGAAGCTGTATTAGTACTCCCCTAACATTCATTCCACTATTGACATCTTATATTACAGATGATTTGCATCCCACACATGTCACAGCTAAATAAGATTAATGATTGTATTTTCCCCCTATGGAATCCAGAGCACCTTCTGTCAAGAAAGCTAGATGCCTGGGATGAGACTTCCAGGTGGGTATCCATTTGATTTCTCTACAAGGTCTATGCACCTAAAAATAAAGAAGGAAAATTTATTGTACATTTACACAATGGATTTAGTTCAGTTTATAAAAAAAATGAAATTCACAGGCAAATGGATGGGACTGGAAATTATCTTGAGGAATTTAACCAAGACTCAGGAAGACAAATGTCACATGCTTTCCCCCATATGTGGATATTGTATTTGAATATTTAGATGTGTGTCTTTCAGTTGAAATACCCATAGAGGTTAGGAAATTAATAGTGAGTCATGGGGAATTAAAGCATCTTTTAAGTAAAGTTCTGTCTTAGAAGATAGAACTAAGAGACCTAAATAGGGAAAGCGGAGTAGTGAAGCAGGAAGAATTAAACAGGTTGGGTACCGGAGTAAAGGTGGATGATGGAATGAGGCTTTTCTAAAAAGTTGAATTGTAACCTAGTATGGTAGAAACTTCATAAAGCGTGTATATGTATAAAACGAGTTTGAAATGAACTCACTCTGTAATGGAAAGGATAGTACCCCAACACCACATGATAGCAAATAAAAATCTTAGAAGCATGAATTGAGTTCATTTTGAGTTGTCGACCATTGGGTTCTCATAGAGTTCAAAGCATTATAAGTTATTGCCATAGCTCATGGCTACCCTCTGCAATTTGTAGTTCAGACATTATTGCTGAGGATACCACATATTTAAAATAGTCTCATTTTGCTTCTCACATGCACCACATACTATTTCTCTTATTTGCTAATAATTACAATTTTCTGCATGTTTGTGCAATGGTTAGTTACTTCTATATAACCAAAACCCAAGAAACAAGCCAGCTAGATTCACAGTCAGTAGAGGTCATGACTTACTAAGCTACATATTTTTAGGAGAGTCGTAGGATGAGATGCTCTCAAGTTTTGCAGTCATTTCTCTGGATCCAGAATTCAAAATTATCAATATTTAAATTTTAAAAATTTCCTTTATAATTAATTTTACATTATTTGTTTTTAAATGTTTAGGAAATTTATAATTAAAAACCCTTTTCAAGATTTTTTTTTAAATTGTAACCTCTATGTAAGGAATGAACGTATTAGATAAGAATGGTCAAAAACTACATTGCTGAAAAATTAAATAATTTTCTGAGGGAGTGATTATTATATGTCTCTGTGTAAATTTCTAATTTTACAGCAACTGATGTGGGAGTCCCCTCTGTGTACTGTGGTTGCCATTAATGAATAAACAAACTGCTTTAGACCAATAGCAAGGCAGAACTTAGGTAGGCAGGGAAAGGTAGGCTGTATGCTGGGAGAAGAAAGGCAGAGTCAGGGAGATGCCATGGATGTGCTGCCAGAGTCAGACATGCCAAAACTTTGCAGGTAAGCCACTGCCACATGGCGATATACAGATTAATAGAAATTGATTAAGTTAATATGTAAGAATTAGCCAATAAGAAGCTAGAGCTTCTAATGGGTCAAGCAGTGTTTTAATTAATACAATTTCTGTGTGTTTACTTCTGGTCTAAGCTAGCCAGGTAGCTGTGGCCCCTCCTCCAACAAGTAACTACTGATATCTAAATGATAAAAGATGTTATTTGAGGAATGAAAATCAGGGGCAGAAATGCTACTTTTGTTCTCATTTAAAGTCTCTCATATCCTGCTCTGAGCAGATTTAGTTCTGATGCTTAGATATTGCAACTTTATATGTTTTTCTTAATGATTTAGGTCAAACTTTATTTTTTAACAATCTCTTTCAACTTAAATTAACTATGAATATACTTACTGGAGATTGTTGTGGAATCAAGTGTGTATGAGTGAGAAAATAGTAGGTGCTGAGAATGATAGCCATAATCACTGGGTTGTTCATCTCAGGGAGTCCCTTGGATAGCTGAACATGATATCCCCACTTTTAGGAGATTTAGCTGGAACTTCTGAATATTGCCCCACATCATAGGGCATCTTATAGACCCTGGTCACAATGGAGATTGTTACCTCTTGACAGGCAGTTTCTCCAAGAGGACATTTAAATTCTTCATGTGGTTGCTACAGTACAAAACAGATAATTATTAGGTTCTTTCTCTCTTGTGTTTCTTAATAACTAATAGCATAAGAGTGATGAAGTTTCACCCACAAATACTGGTATCTGTTTTGCAAGTGTGAACACTTTGCTAATCCACCTTTTAAAGGGGTCAGAAGGACAGGAGATAAATTTACTTTAATGTCCTTTTCTTGGTTTCAAATACCATTTTTTGTTTTAATTTTCTGCTTAATGAGGTAACAAACTATTTTGCATTATGCAGCACTTACTAGTCCTTTGGAATTTGGAAGGTCTGGTACATGTCACTTTACCTTGACTTATTCCACTCTCACTAGAGTTTTAAGTGAAAAGAAAACGATTGCAAGATATAAAGTGGTATCATGCCGGGGTGAAAATCAATGCTAACAACGTTCCCCTTAATGGAAATAGTCATATTTATGAGTCTGAGATCAGAATGTTCAGATTTCTATGATTAATCCTGGGACATCCATCACAATTCTTTATAGCAGCAAGGCTAATGGTTCATTGTTGGAATATGGGACTTAGTCAGAAAAACCACTCCCACCTGTGAGCGTTTGTCATATCATACTGTGTGATCTGCTTTGCTTGAGAATTATGGAATTCTGACAAAGAGAGAAACAGCAAAGAATAGCAGAAACTCACTGTGAGATGCAGTCATTTCTATTGGCAGAGTATTGATATATGTACTTAATGACACAAATATCCCAGATGTGTATGTCCTATACCCAAATCACATAGTATTATAGAATTTGTATTATATAATGCAAATTCCTGAATACTGAAATAATTTTAGATTAATTATACAGTATAATAAACTATGAATGCTATGTAAGTAATTATACAGTTGTATATCTTAGAGAATACTACCATGTAAAAAGTATATACATGTTCAGAATGGAGAATATTTTATTTTGAATATTTTTGATGTTTGATTTGTAGAATCTATGCATTGAGTCCACACAGAATGTTGATTTTATTAGGGTTCCATCAGTGTCACTTTATAACCATTTACAGAAAATGTGAAAATCCAAATGATATAAACAATTTATTAGCATTTGCAGGATATTATTTGGTAATTTAAGAAAAAGACACAATGAAATATGAATATGATTTGACAGTCTTCACATTCAAAGAGGAGCTCTTTAGTGTTTCTTTTTTCTATGTTGTTCATTTTTGTGTGGCTTAGAAGCATATAGAATCATATAAAATGTTACTGAAACCAAAATACATATTGTATATTTACAAAGACATTTGCTCTACTGTCTTCTGTAATTTTAGTGATTAAGAAATGTTTCTTTAGTACGCCAATACCATAAAATAGCCATAGGATGAAAATATACAGATATATGCGTGCAAGCAAAACATTCATACACATAATATATATATATATATATAGCTCCTTTGAAATAGTTTGCCAGTGAAGGAACTTAATGCAGCCTCAGATCAGAACATCTTTATGGGTTTAATAGATTCCACTTTGGAAAAACGAGGAGAGAGTTCATATCTTAAAGATTTAAATTTAATAACTTGACTTGGATTGTCAGACTATTTAATAATCCTTATGTTTTATTTCTCATATACTTTATTTAACTGAGCTTTTCTTTTAATTAAAAACCTATTAAATCAGATAAATTCTAATTCTATTTGACTTATGACAATGAAATCAATACTGTACCCCAGAAACCAATATGGAAATATAACAATAATGAAATGGATAAAATGTTTAAGATGTCATAGACATTTCTTTGTTTGCCACATCCTGAAATTAAAGATTTATTAAATTAGCAACATAGGTTTGCTAAATTCAAAACCTATATATTCTAAAATACTAAATTAAACTTATAAATAAGCAGTGACTCTAGTTGTATAGTCAAACAGACAATGAACCATGGTATAGAAAATTAGTAAGTTTAACTTTCAAATTATATATTATTATGCAGGTGATCATCATCATATGAACTGAGTAAATAATTTAAAGTGATTAGTGGGTTTGGAACTCTATGAAAGCAGAATTTGCTAGAGCACACTTTTTCCCCCAGAACAGAAATTTAACACCAAAATACACTACTGCAGATGTGAACTATACAACCATCACTCACAATTCTCTCTCTCTCTCTCTCTCTCTCTCTCTCTCTCTCTCTTTGTGTGTGTGTGTTTATTTTTATAATTTATAGAATATCCTGGATATACATCAGCTATATCATGAATGGGTCACTATGTTATTGAAGAAGAAATAGAAAATTTTGGCACCAGTTTCTAGAAGTATTTAGACCCTCAGGACTAGAAAAATGCATGAATAAACCATGCAGTATAGCTTTAAAGAAACAATATAAGAAGAATGGATATAAGTACTGAGTCTTTGGAATACATATTTCAAATCTAAGAGAATGCAACATGTTTGACAAGTCCTTTTAATGCAGAATTATTCTGGTGGATATTTTTTTTTCAAAAGTAGAATTCGCACAAGATCTGTGCAAGCCCAAGCAAGCCAAACACTAGCACAAGTGGAGGAACTATTGAAAACTGAAGGCAGCTTAGAGGGGGAGAGTAGTTTTCTGTAGATTGTGACCCCTAATTAGTTGACTATACTTTGGTGGAAGGCCTCACGCTTAAGAACAGTTCGGCAATGCAAAAGTGCTTTGAAAGATGTTAATAAAAAATATGGACATACTCATGTGCATAGGTAAGAGGGAATTATGTGCATGGAGTTTGAGAAGGGAGATGAACATGATCCAAACACAGGAAATTCTCAATTAACTAATAAACAATTTTAAATAGCAACTTATTCATACACAGAATGTTCCACTCCGTTCTCAGTCCTTATATTATACATATATACATTCATATATACTCCAAATATATTAGATTATGTAGAAAGACCTGGTGACATTGCTTGGTTGTTAAGAGCATTTGTTTTTCTTCTAGGGGACTCAGATTTGGTTTCCAGCATCTATGTTGGACAGCTCATGATACCTCTCGTGGGTATCTGTGGACCTATGACCTGGGTATAAAATCATGCAGCTAAGCACATGAAAACAATAGCAAATCACAAATGAATATTTATAAAAAGAAATATTAATAAAAAATAGATATGCAGGGTCACAAATAAGAGTTAAGACACACATAGTTGGACTAATTTTATCATTGACACTGATTGTGGATGTAGACACTCTCACACCCCTATGTTGAGGATGTAGTTAGGCAAAGGAAGGTGTAATAGTGAATATGAAGTAACTACACTCAAGAACTTTAGGGATTTTTTTTAAATCTTTAATGCAAGATTACACTTTTCAACCATCCATTCCTTTCTTCTTGGGGTGGGGGGCAGATTTGGTATAAAATGTAATCTGAGTTTAATTTCTTTCTGTGACAATATTTTGTTTGTTCTCTAACAAATAAAGCTTGCCTAAAGATCAGAGGGTAGAGCTAAACTGCTAGTTGACCATAGAGGTCTGAAGGTCAGTACAGACAGACAGGAAGTGAAATGGCTAGGCAGAGAGGGGATTATAAGGCTGGGGGAGACAGAAGCTCAGCTTTTTGGTTTAGGAGTTGGCAAGGCAAGAGATGGCTGTGACTCGCTCCTTTCTCTCTCTGATCTTTCAGGATTCACCCTAATATCTAGCTCGGGTTTTATTTATTTATTATTATTAAGACTAATTAGAACTCATACAACATGTTTCTAATTCATTCATATATGAAAAGTTTCTTGTAAGACTAATGTTTATTGCTTACGTTTAAAGTATAAAACTCATAAAAATTAGTCACTGTTAACTATGGGGTTTTGAGAATAGTGGGGGGCCATTTGTACAGAAACTAAATTCATTGAAAACTAAGAAGAGAACATGAGAGACAATAAAGAAAACTTTAAGATAAAAAATACTTTACGATACAATGGCTAAATACTAAGTAAAAAATAAATGGACTTAACAGTTTATATTTAGGAATATACATGTATATACAAATTCATATATGCATGCAATAACAATTAATGAAAAACAAAGCCATGAATTTGAAGGAGAGCAGGAAGGGGCATATCGGAGTATTTAGACGGAGGCTTGGGAAGGGAAAAATGTTGTAATTATATTATTATATAAAAAATAAGAAAAACTAAAGGAAAGAAACCAACGAACTACTCACTTAAATACTGAGTCAGAACTGATAAAATTTAAGTTATTTTTTGAAACATTAAATCTAAAGATGCAAAATCCAGGAACACCACCAAAACAAAGCAAAAACAAAACATGAGGTACAACTTGGTGAAGAAATGGATGGATTATCGCTTTTCTAATGTAAAACTTATGCAAATATATACACACAGAAGCAGGGGACTTCAAGTTTTACATGAAGTATTGTCATTTCAGAATAGTAACTTCAGAAGATATCATTAAAAATGAGTATTAAATCATTTTCTTTCATTTGGAAATAAAACCCAAAGAGAATATGACACCATAAGAATGTTTCTAAATGAAATACTAACAAGGTCTTAATCTAATTAGAATGGAAAATCAGAGATAATTAGATATGGAAGATGAGCAATACATGATGTTCTAGTTAGCTTTGGCTGTCAATTTGACACATCCCAGAGCCATTCTTAAGCAGTCTTAATTGGGGGACTTCCCAGATGTGACTGGCCTGTCAGCAAGCTTATGAGAGTTTGGTTTAGTTGGTAATTGGTGTGGAGGGTGGGCCCACTGTGAAAGGCGTGGTAGGCAGGTGGGCCTGAACTAAGAAGAAAGGCTTGCTAAGAAGAAAGGCTGCGAGCATCAGCAAACCAGCGACTAATGTCCTCCATGGTTCTGCGTTGACTTCCTGCTTGTGTTCCTGCCTTGACTTTCTCAGTGATTATTGCATGAGAGATGTTTAAGTCAAGTAATCCCTTGCTTCCTCTAAGTCGTTCTTGGTCAGACTGTTTCATCACAGCAACAGAAAGGAAAGAAGAGAAAAGGAACAAGGGAAGAAAACAAAGAGAAAGGAATTGCATTTAATACATCACAGAAAGCAATAGAGGGTTATGGTTTGAAGGTTGTGCTTAATTTCTATTAGTGTCAAACTATTCAAAGTATACATCTGGAATTTATGCAGTGTTTCTGTATTTAGTAGACACTTCTTTTTTAATTGAGTTGTTTTGCAGGTTCTGAAGAAAACAATGTTTTTCTGAGAAGGAAGCACAATGTGAAAACTTTCTGCCCTGATGTTATCTAATCTCCCAAACTGTCTTAATAATTAACACAATTTTAAACAGAAAATGTCAGGATAGTAGCATTATTGTAGTTTATCAACATAGAGTATAGAACAATGAGACACAAATTTTATTTAAGCCACACAATGTATGACATTTTATGCAAGAGTCACAAAGACAGCATCTTTACTTTGAACATGTTTATTCATTGGGGTTCACAACTGTACCCACTGATGTTCTGGGCACAGTTCTGGTCATGTCATATTTGTATCATATTGCAGATAACATAAGGTGAGCTAATGAACAGCATCCTCTCCTGAGCTCTCTTGCTTTTCTGTACTAATGTGATTTGAAAATAAACTTGACTTTGCTCTTTTGCAGGGTTCTTTTTCTCATCCTAAAAACAAAGTACTTAAAAAACTCAAAAAATATATTAAGATAACAGTTTTAAACTAACAATAAAGATAAGTGAGCCACCAATACAGAATTAATAAAATAATTTCATTTATTGTATTCTTCCTTATTTCCTTCTGTGGCATTTAACTTATCATGTTTCATGTTTGACATAGATTTATAAAATTACAATTCCTTATTTAAAATAGCTAATGTTTAAATGATTTACCAAAATATACTGTATATTTCACATTAAAGAAATATTTTTACTGGTTTTTTTCAGCAAATAGTTTATGTCGCTAACACATAGTGATAGAATTACTTAATGTCTACTTTGATATGAACATTGATACTTTTTTGTAATTTTACAAAATAGTTAATTTGATTCTTTATTGTTAGCATGTGTGGTGCAGGAGAATTGTCTGTATTCTGTCAATCATGTTTTAATTAAACACTGATTGTCCAGGCAGGAAGTATAGGTGGGTCAGCCAGACAGGAAGTAGAGTTGGGGTGATGCAAACAGGAGAATTCTAGAAAGGAGGAAGCCCATTCCTACAGTCTTGCCCAGTCCACTGAAAAAGCAGAATGTGACCTACCCTACTGAAAATGGTATTGAGCCATGTGGCTAACATAGATAAGGATAATGGGTTAATATACATAATAAGAACTAATACAAAGCCTGAGCTAATGGGCCAATCAGTTTTTCATTAATATAGACTCTCTGTGTGATTTTCTTTGGGACTTGTCAGCTGTGGGAACTGGGTAGGACTGAAACCCCAACAAGTAGGACCTCATGTTACACAAGTGTTTGTTATTTCCATATTCATAAGTTATTTTATTGTTACATGAGTTTTTAATAAAATACACACTTTAATTTACTTTCAATTTGCATTTTACTTCTTCTTCTTTGTCAGTTTGATTATTTCTTGTTTTTCTTGCTCACCATTTAAATTTCTTCTCTTTTTTTGCTCTCTAGTTCTAGCATTCTTTAAATATTTGCCTCATTTTCTTTGTTCTATTTTATCTTTGATATCTCACATCTGCTGTTTTTGTAGCTGTTAAATTTTTAAAATTTTTCATGTGTCTTTTCACAAATTGATTTATCCTCATGAAAGTCAAGTTTAGCATATTAATGACTGTGGCATTAATTTTCAGCCTGTTAATGAGGAAGGAATGATTAGTGAACTCTGCCTTTCGAAACATTTTTCTTCTGCAGCAGTTTTGTACAATGAAATGTTTCCTTGATTTTCTTAAAGCTTAACATGTGTTTTGTGCAAAGGTGTTGCCACTAAGTCTCATAATTTTTCTACTTACATATTTTCCTAAAAATTTCATACCTCTGGTAAAGGGCACTAACAATGCTTTTAATAAGGTGTTGAATGTTTTATGGGTTTGTAATAAATACAATTAAAGGTAAGATTTTTTTAAATGCCATACCTTATATATACAGTGGTTAAAGGGTTTTCTGTTACCTTAATAATCTCCCCTATGCAAATGAAGATATGGAATTTCAGAGTCATTCATTGGTTAGGTAGAGGCAATTGGTTTGAGAGACTCCAATTTCAGATGCCACAAAAGCTTATAACTCAAGAAGCTTAAACAAGTCACAAACTAATAACAACATAGATCCCCAACCCCCCAAAATATATTGTGTTTTTAAATATCTATGTTTGTCAGAGATATTTTTTTAACAACAGTAATTTGGAAAAAGGCTACTATCATGCTTTCATGATTTTTTTTTCGAGGCTAAATGTCAAGTAAGAGGAAATATAAGTATATTGAACTTCTTTCTGTGGATTATAAATCTGGGACCTTTGTAGGATCTAATGAACAGTTGAACTTGGAAATTCCCATTTGTATCTCCTAAAGCCCTGGCTTGGCATCATAATCAATATAAAGGTAATGGTATTTCTGGTATATTGCTTATTTCTGAAATTTCCTGGTTCATTGTAGTTGCTGAGCGTGGATATTCACTACAAGTACAACATTTAAGGCTGCTGATAATGATGATCAGGGGAAAAGGAAAACATGGAGTGATTACTGTGAGTTCTTTCAATAACAAGATTCCTTACAGATGCTCAGTGGTTTCCCTCAGTGGCACATGTCTAAGGTGCCTGATGTGTGGGTGTAGATAAATCAAGAATTAGCAGTGCTTATCTGTATTATACCTTTGCCTTTGCAAACAAAAAGCTTCCCTTAGTAATGCGCTCTAGAAGCCTTGTGTGTCCTTTTAAGTACGGGAACTAGCAAAAGCTTTGAACATTACCCAGAAGTATTCTTCAGTATGAAATGGTGGCTGTCCAGTGTCCTGCAAGGTGAAGTTCCCACTGCCCATTTCCTAACACTTATACTGCCTAGCTATTACATTATAGAAACTTGTATACATTGCAGCACTGGGAATAAAAATAGAGGACATGCAGTATCAATTGGTCCAGAAATTGATATAAAAAGATAGCCATCTTTCCTTCAATTTTTCATTTTTGTCATTAGTATGACTTTTAAAATATGCAAACTGTCATAGATAGATCATTAACTCCATTAGGTACCAACAAGGCATTAACAATGTAAGTAAAATTGATCATAAAAAAGAAATGTTTGAAGAGGTCAGAATAGAAGCAAGTAGTGCATAGCTTAGCTCAAACTATGAGTGGAATGCTTCAGTAATTATGCACCAAATTAGCCTTAAAATGGTACTTTACACTAATAGTTTATGAATATTGAATCATCCTTTTCTCTGAGGAAGTGGTCCCATTTTCTTGTAGGGGATGATCTTTTACATGAACTGTTGCATTCATTTGCCAGTATTTTGTTATGGATATTTGCTGTGGGAACTCCTTCAGTCAATAGCCCTTCAGATACTGGACCACTTTGAACGTGGTCTCTTGTACTATAAATACAGATGTATAGCATGAGCAGGCCTCTCGGCTGCTGGATTCGGTTCTGGTTCCCAGCACAGGCAGAGGGCTGTGGATAGCTATCCTATCCCAAAGAAATAAACCATTGTCATACTCCATTCCTCGTATTGTGGAACTGTTTTGTACGGCAACAGATAATTATTTTTGTGTCAATTGTTAATAATTGATGACTAAGGCAATGGTTGCCTTCGCTGCAGCTAATTTTTTTCTCTACTAATGTGATATACTTCTGAGTTCAGTTATTAATATGAGTTTGCTAAATACTTTCCAGGCAATGGCAAAATATATTTTTATTCATTCAGGAAGTGTTTATATCTTGTATTATACTGACCATGGAATCTAATTGTGTTCAGAAAGTAAAATAAATATATTCTTAAATAATTGTGCACTAAGCTCATCAATACAAAGTTCTTTGGAAATAAAGTCTACAAATGGTTTAACATCAAAATAAATGAAAGGAGAATAAAA
Organism: Bramus lutescens; assembly: GCA_001685075.1. Taxonomy (NCBI): domain Eukaryota; kingdom Metazoa; phylum Chordata; class Mammalia; order Rodentia; family Cricetidae; genus Bramus; species Bramus lutescens. The sequence goes on along the minus strand of LOEQ01007003.1, from coordinate 73,643 downwards.
AAGTTAGCTATTACCTGGCCAAAGATTCAAGAATAGAAATATATATCTTACCATTTTAATTGAGACTTGGGATATATGTACTACTCTCACTGGTTTGTGTTTCAGGCATATATATTGCCTGACATTTAACATGTACATATTAGCTAATTGCTGACTATTCACAGTTATTAGAATTTAAATTTAAGATACTTTTGGACAAAATAATATAGTTAATAATTATAATTATTTTCAAATTCAGAATGTCTGCTTTTTAAATTAATTCTAGGGTGTCCATTTCATAATATTAATTCACTTAAAGTAAGAAAAATTGAGAAAAGAGATATATACAGCAAAAGGCTAAAACATCTTTATTAAATATGTTTTTATTATTTTAAATTACTTCACTGATTTTCAGAAATGTCTATTTTTAATAGGAAATTCTGGAATAATTATGCAAAAGTAACTTGGAAATGAAGCATCACTGCATGAATATCGTCAATCATCATTTTTCATCTTTGATAGAATCAATTGGAGCACAAAGATTTTTAAAATAAATATTTACCATAGGCTACATATAAGATATCTTTTATAAATTTTGAAATGTCATTTTGAGACTGATGTATAGGTGCATATAATATTAATTTATATTTTAAAATACACCAATAATCACAGTTCGTATAAAAAGTCTTGTCCACTGAATTCATAACTTTTACTTGTATACTGTAGTTATTTTAGTAGGCTTCATATATTCTTTTTGGAAAATGATTCTGATTGACATGCAATTATACATACTTGTGAGTTTCATAGCAATATTATAATCCATGTATTCATTGTGGAATGATCAATTAATTATTATTAGCTTATGTATCATCCTAGCCTTTTGTCAATTTTTACTGCAAGTGTATTAAAATCTTTAGCGATTAGAAAATAAATTATGCAAAACTGTTAACTATAATCATTATATAGTTCCATAGTACTCAGGAATTTATTGCTCCTTTCTATCTATAAAATTATGGTCATTATTGGTGAGCATATATATTAGTTCAAATATTATAGAAAAGATAAATTATTTAATTTAACTTAGCCTACATGCTATTGTACTTTCAGAAACAGAAAATCTAAAACACTAACTATCTTGAATTTAAATACTACCAAAGTCAGTTTTATTTCCAAATTGTATTTTTCAGAAATAAAAATGCAAATACTTAAACTTTCCCATAGAGATTCATTTTATCTTCTCCCTTAGCCCCTACCGCATGCATACAGCAATATCAGATTCAGTAAAAAAGATAGTAAAATGTTTTATAACAGAGATTGAGTAAGGGTGAGAAAGGTTTTCTTTCTTGATTCAATTTGAATAAAAATAGCTTATGGTAAATACAGTTGGAATGCCTCAGGAACCTTCATATTCATCACTGAAAAGGATAATCATATTTGTGAAAGGCGTATTCAGTTGATATATTTATAAATGTTAGCTTCTGGGTGCATTTGGAAGGAAGAATCACTTTCTTTATACAATAATGAAACTGAGATCAAAAGCCTTGGCAAAGGTTTCACAGTCAGGAAGTGGTAGGATGTGGGACTCTAGTCTAGCAGCCTAGGGCTGGCAAGGTACAGAATGGTGCCTTGATGTTAAGTCATGAATAAGATCAAAGTTTGCAAATGGACGCCACACTTACAGCTCATCTCTCTTACTAATTTTAGTCATTGATTTGATCCTGTTGAACACATATACTCTGCAAACTTTCATATTAGTGTAATCAAGACCTCTTCAGAGTTCGCCAGGATCTTATTAGGATAGTAGATCAACAAAGGAGTTAATGCTCATGGGCTTTATAGAAAGTAACCTTTCATGGTTTGCTAATAAAAGTTAAAGTAGTTGTGTTATTTAATTAGGAAATATGTAACCTCATACTTAGCTTTTGATATCAGGCAAGCACTGAAGCTGACACTTCAGTCGAGTTTACCCAAGGGCTCCAAAGCTTGGAGAGTTTAGCACAAGCAGCTATCAAAGCTTAGGCATTGCTGCTGTCTCTCCATACCTAATTACAATAAGTGAAACGTTTCCTCCGGAGAGAGCCCACTTTCATTCCAAATCTGACAGGTAGAAATTAGTTACCTAATGGGATGGAATCGTTCTGCAAATTGAAGGAATTAAGTGTGCTTTTTTTTAATTTAAGCTCCCTCTAAATTAGATTTTAATTTGGTCCAAATGTGAAGAGGTTGATGGCATGACGTCGTTTAGGTAGGAACAGAGCCAATTATTTTGTTTCCTTATTCCAGATATAGTTTGCCCCCTTTATCACCATCAGACTTGATGGGGGGAAAAAAAAAAGCTGTCATGCCTTAATCAAGAGCAGTTTTTGTGGAAGAGGTGTGTCAATGTGGAGCACTGATAAGCCAGTTGTTTCCTTTTCTAACTCAATTTGCAAAACATGCACTTTGAAGGTTGTCAAATACTGTGTTTATCAGAGTATGGCCATGTTTGCATTTATCTAATATTGAAAGTAAGTAGGGAATGAAACATGAGCATATTAGGCATAGAAAATGATAAGGAATGGTCATGTAGGTAGTGCTGGTTCAAATACAAAGTGATCTTGCTTTTTCATCGTGAAATACAGCTACTGGGATCAATATGGAGACTGTCACTATAATAACTAACAAACTAGTAAATCAAAGCAACATGTAGATGACTCTGAGTTTTATCTAGTTCATCAACAAACATCAATAGGTTAATAGTGTGGATAAAGGTGCTATAAGGTAGTGATTGTATATGAATTAAGAACTTCAGCAGTTACTCCGAATAAATAAACAGAACAGTTGCATCCAAAGGCTTGTCACATCAAATGCTAGATAGAAGCATCTTTTCAGACTCTGTTTTAAAATGTTCATGTAGACACGTAAGGTAATTTATGGGGCATAATGGTGAACACCTATAATTTCACATTTACAGGGCAGGAACAAAAATGTATGCTTGTAGTCAATTGGGAATACAAATATTGAGATTCTGAATAGCTAGTATTCTATAGAGGTTGGCAGTGTTATTTCATCTGTATTTTAGTAGTTTGCCATAGAAACGGATGATAGTGGTGCATGCCCTTAATCCTAGCACTAGAGAGGAATATAAGACAGGAGAAGACAGTCAGTCTCATTCTGAGGCTTCCTGGAGGTAGGATCACCATTGTAGACTGAGGCAGATGTGAGAGTCAGTGGCTGGCTGTTTTGCTCTTCTGACCTTCACGTTGAACCCCAATATCTGTCTCTGGGTTTTTATTAATTGTGCTGCATAGGTTTTATCTCCAAACAAAATAAAGAAACAAAAGTATCAGATACTTATATAACAACTGATAAATCATTAAATATATAAATATGCAGGTACAATAAATGTAATGGTGTTTTATATCAATGCTGAAACAGGGATTGAAGTCGTGAAAGAGGTGGTATAATCCATTAGTTTGCATAAGATGGATAAACATGTTGCATAGGGACTTAGGGAGATCATTTAATAACTAAAAGTTATTCTCCTTCAGAGGACAAGTGTTTGGTTCCTAGGACCCTCGTGGCAACTTATAATCACCTATAACCTCAGCTCCAGAGACCTGATATACTCTCTTATAATCTTCAGTGACCTCTACAGACATGTGGCACACACAAAGTCACACAGGAACACATACATACACATAAGATAATAAAGAAAAATATTGAATGGATACAGATCACAAAGTAAATTCTTCTGGAAAATAGAGTTGATAAAACATACTTTAGCATTCAAATTAGAAAATTATACTTACTCATGAAAGACCAGTCATTTCTTCTGCCCCGAAAGATCAACTACTTGTCATGTTGAGTTATGTATAATAATTAGAATGCTTTTTAGGAAAAAAAAGGTATCTTTGATATTGAATATTAATACTGGCCTGCAGGAGGAAGGGGAGATTGAATTAGCTTGTGGGAAACTTGGCTTCAACAATGGTGTCTGTTCAGTAAGAGTTTCAATTGAGCACAGGCAGATGACATATTACTCCATTATTTGTTTGGGGTTGAGGATTTGCTCAAAGAAAAATGCTATTTCATTAAGATAATTGGAAATGGTAAGAGTCAGGAAAAAGTTAACTAAAAAGTTTTATATACTTATTTACTCACATATTTATTTATTATTTGAATCATTATGTTTATTTTAAATGTGTATTAAATTTTATTAGTGTGGAAGGAGGAAATGTGAAGTAAACCACACAATTTTTTCATAAATCATGGTAAGCAGAAATATATGCACTAATTCCATTCATGAAATAATTTCAAATGCAGAAAATAATAAATTACTTTAAATATCAAATTTATCATATTAAAGAGTGGAATGAATAAAAGAAATTTTAATCACTGAATTCAAAGAAGTTGATGAAATGCCAAGCACTTATACCTCATTTCTGCTGAGGATGTGAAGTAGGAAGTGCTAATAAGTTTGTTTATATTTATACACAATTGTGTGCATTTATGGGTATTTCAAAGAATGAGAAATGATGTTCAGATGCTAACATAAAAAGTATTCACCTGAAATCTTTCTTTATGCTCCCTAAGTGCTAAGTGAATGAGATACATATTTCTACCATCGTGCAGTGTGGTGGCAGGTTTCTCCATCTTTGTCTCCAACTTTGTCTCCTTATGCCTGATGAACTGTGAATGAGAAAAATGGCTTTCCCTGAGTATCCACACATACATCATAATATCCTTTGCCTTCCTGTAAAAGAATCCAAATTACAAGTAGTCCATGCCCACTCCAGACTGAATCAGAATAGTCTGACCTTCAGAGACTTAAGGTCACTGAACATGGTATTCCTAAACATGAAATAAGCAAGATATTTAAGAATGTCTTGCTTTTTACTAAAGCTGCTGTTTTTAAATCTGAAATGCCCCCCCCATTTGAACATTGATCTCCAGATGTAGATCCTCTTTTGAGAGATTGATGGACCTCCTGGCCATGGAGTCTAGCTGGCAGTCACTGGTCTAATGAGGACTAGACCTTTGAGACTCATAGCCTGACTGTGCTTCCTGCTTACCAAGATGTAAAAATGTAATTCTGAAAATTCCACTGGTGCTGATAGAGATGCTTGAGTTATCCATGGTAAACTGCTTTTTCTGAACCACGAGCTGAAACCACCCTTTCTTTAAGTTTCTTCTGTTAGGCAATGGCTACAGTGACAAGAAAATATCTAATACATCTGTGTAAGGAGAACAGTTGGTATTCAAATAGACAAAAATATATTTTGTTTTATAAAAGAGAAATACAATCTCTCAAATAATTTTTTAAGCTTTAACCAGTTTAAACAGGAAAATCTGCTGAATGAAAATGAGTTTAGGTCTCTATTTGAGGGGGCAATGTTTCATTTCAAATTTTTTAACTTAACATTTCTCTAATAATTATACAAGTAGATTGTTTATTTATTTAACCTGTAAAAAAATTGACAGTGGGAAAAAAGGATGTAATCACACATAGGGGATGTTGCTCTTTGCTGATTCTGATTCAAGACATCCAATCCCACTTTGTGGTTTACTGCTCATAATAGGATTTTCATAGACAGATGACTAATGCTATTTTAGCAAAGACATCACACAATGGTATTATGAAAGTTGTGTGAGTGGACATGCCAGTTAATTTTGTGTTTATTTTCTCAGTCATTGGATGAATATTTGAATAGGCATCTGTAGTGCTTAACCAGACCATCACACTGATTTCACAATATTCGGAATGAGCCTATTTCTACCTGTGTATGAGAAAAGCCAGGTGGAACCCGGCATGATTTCTTGCAGAGATATTTAAACCCAAAGATTCAATATCACATTTCAGGGGTGAGCAGACAAATACATTAATGCCACTAACAAAAATTTAAATTACATAATCTTGCCTTAAAAAATGACATATTGGCACTCTCTACCAGCCTGCACGTTTGAGAGAGACCTGGCTCCAAACTGCATCCCAACCCCTGCCACCCACTGGATGCTGTCCTGGCAAGACCCACTCCACTACCAAGCCCATGCAAGTGTACACCCTCCACATGGCCAGCTCTCCCAAACCAGTTAGAAAATCTGACCTCTTAGCTGGACTACCCTGAAATATAGACCCTAACTGAACCCCAGGGCACATCTTCTGCCCCTCCCCTTTCCATCCCAAACAGCAGCAGGGCAGCTGGACCCCGCCTTCACCACTGGTAGAAATCGACTAGTCTGGTAAACTCATCACCAGCCTGCAAACAAGTGAGAGACCTGACTCCAGTCTGCACCTCAAGCCCTGCCACTCTCTAGATGCTGTCTCAACAAGACCCTCTCGCTGCCCAGTCCCACACATCTGAACATCCTCCCATGTTCAGACTTCTCCAGCAACTCCAGCAGACTGTATAGGCACAGGCACAAACAGCAAAAATAGGAAGATCAGGCACATATCCAAACCACAACAGTTGGAAGAGCAGGCACAGGCACAGACCACATTGGGTAGAAGAAGAGATGAGTAAATGACATTGTAAGAATACATTCAACAACTGAAAGAGAAATATGACACCACCAGAACCCAGTGACCCTACAACAGCCAAACCTGAACATTCCCATGCAGTTTAAACACAACAAAATGAACTTAGAAATCACATTATGAATATGATAGAGGCTCTTCAAGAGGAAATGAAAATTTCTTTTGAAGAAATTGATAAAAAATGAAAGAAAAAGACAAATGAAAAGTGGGAAGAAATCCCTTAAAGATAGCCAAGAGAAAACAATCAAACAGGTGAAGAAAATGATTAAAGACTTGAAAACTGAAAGAAACAATATTTAGAGCACAAGGAAAATCTGGAAATGGAAAATCTGGGGAAGCAAATTGGAATTACAGATGAAAACATCACCAACAGAATAAAAGCAACGGAAAAGAGAATCTCAGGTGTTGAAGATATGAGAGAGAAAATAGATTTGTCATTCAAAGAAAATGATAAGTACAATAAATTCCTAACGTGTAACATCCAGGAACGCTGGGATACGATGAAAAAAAAAGCCAAACATTAGAATAATAGGGATAGTAGGAGAAGAATCCCATCTCAAAGGCACAGAAAACATATTCAATAAAATCATAGAAGAAAACTTTCCCTACCTAAAGAAGTACATAAAAGTACAGGAAGCTTACAGAACCAAATAGGCTATAGAAAAAGAAAAGTACCCTTAATACATAATAATCAAAACATCGAACATACAGAATAAAGAAAGAATTTTAAGAGCTTCATAGGAAAAAGGCTATGTAACATATAATGATAGACCTATCAGAATTACACCTGACTTTTCCTGGAGACTCTAAAAGCCAGAAGGTCATGGGCAGATGTTTTACAGATACTGAGGGACTACAGATGCTGTATCAGGTTACTATATGCAGTAAAACTTTCAATCAACATAGACAGGGAAGACAAGATACTTCATGATAAAAACCAAGCATAAACATTACCTATTCACAAATCCAGCCTTACAGAAAGTAATGGAAAGAAATCTCCCACCCAAGAAGTTAACTGTACACACAGAAGCACAGGGAAAAGCAAATCTCACACCAGCAAAACCCAAAGAAGGGAAACATACATACTACCATCATCACCACCAAAACCATAAAAATAACAAGAATTTACAATCACTGGTCAATAACATCTCTTAATATCAATGGACTCAATTCAATAAAAAGACACAGGCTAACAGAATGAATAAAAAAAAAAACCAGGATCCATCATTCTGCAGCATTCAACAAACACACCTCAACTTCAAAGACAGACATTACCTCAGAGTAAAGGGTTGGGAAGAGATTTTTCAACCAAAACGTCCTAAGAAGAAAGCTGGTGTCTTAGCTAAGAAAATAGACTTCAAACTAAAATTAATGAGAAGATACGAAGAAGGACATTTCAAGTTCTCCTACGGAAAAATCCATCAATATGAAGTCTCAATTCTGAACATCTATGAACCAAACACAAAGGCACCCACATTTGTAAATAAACTTTACTAAACCTTAAATCACACATCAAACCCCACACACTAATAATGGGAGACTTCAACACATTGCTCTCACCAATGAACACATCTATCAGACAGAAGCTTAGAGAGAAATAAGGGAACTCACAGATGTCATGACTCAAATGGACTTAACAGATATCTATAGAACGTTCTACCCAAATACGAAAAAATACACCTTCTTCTCAGCACTTCAAGGAACCTTCTCTAAGTTTGCTTCAGAAACAAAGTAAAATTCAGAAGAAAAAAAAAACAAAACAGAATAACCCCCTATATCTTCACGGATTACCATAGATTAAAGTTAGAATTCAACAACAATGATATTGAAAAAAGCCTACAGAGAAACATTAGTTCATACTTCAAATACTTGTACTCCACAAAATTGGAAAATCTAAAAGAAACAGACAACTTTCTTGATAGGTACCAAATACCTAATTTAAATCAAGAGCAGATAAACAATTTAAACACACCTATAACTTAATTAAATATAAACATTCATTAATATCACCTAACCTATAAAAATCCCAAAGATAGATGGTTTCAGAACAGAATTTAATCACAGTTTCAATGAAGAGCTAATATCCATACTCCTCAAACAGTTCTGTACATTAGAAACAGAATGAACATTTCCAAATTCTTTTAATGAGGCCACAGTTACCTTGATACTAAAACTGAAGAAAGATGCAAAAAGGAAAGGAAAATACAGACCAATCTCTCTCGTAAACATTGATGCAAAAGTAATCAACAAAATACTGGCAAACTGAATCTAAGAACACATCAAAAAAATCATCCTCCATGATCAAGTAGGCTTTCTCCTAGAGATTCGGGGATATTTCAACCTATGGAAATCTGTCAATATAATCCACCATATAATCAAACTAAAAAAAAATCCTTTGACAAAATCCAACACTGCTTTGTAATAATGGCAAATAGGGATACAAAGAACATACCGAGAATAATAAAGGCAATAAATAGCAAGCCAGCAGCCAATATCAAATTAAATGTAGAAAAACTCAGAGCAATTCCACTAAAATCAAGGAAAAGAGAGGGGTGTCTACTCTTTCCATATCTACTCAATATAATACTTGATGTTCTAGCTAGAGCAATAAGGCAACACAAGGAGATCAAGGGGAAACAACTTAGAAAGGAAGAAGTCGAAGTCAAACTGTCATTATTTGCAGATTATGTGATAGTATACATAAGTGACTCCAAAAATTCTACTAGGGGATCCATACATATGATCAACACATTTAGTAATGTGGCTGGATACAATATTACCTCAAAAAATCAATAGTATTCATATATACAAATGCTAAATGGGCTGAGAAGGGAATCAAAGAAACAATGCCATTTACAATAGCCACAACTAATATAAAACATCTTCGGGTAACTCTAACCAAACAAGTGAAAGACCCATATAACAAAAAGTTTAAGTCTTTGAAAAAGAAATTGGGGGAGAGATCAGAAAATGGAAAGATGTCTTATGTTCATGGATCAATAGGATTAACATGGCAAAAAATGGCAATCATACCAAAAGCAATCCAGAGATTCAATGCAATCTCCATTAAAATTCCAACACAATTCTTATAGACCTTGAGAGCGATACTCAACTTCATATGGAAAAACAGAAAACGCAGGATAGCTAAAACAATCCTATACAATAAAGGAACATCTAGAGGTATCACTACCCCTGACTTCAAGCTCTACTACAGCAATAAAAATAGTATGGTATTGGCATAAAAACAGACATGTGGATTAGTGGAAATGAATTAAAGACCCTGACATAAATCCACACACTTATGAACAACTGATTTTTGACGAGGAAGCCAAAAGTATACAATGGAAAAAAGAAAACAACTTCAACAAATGATGCTGACATAACTGGATGGTGGCATGTAGAAAATGCAAATAAATTCATATCTATCACCCTGCACAAAATTCAAATACAAGTGTATCAAAGACCGCAACATAAATCCAGTTACACTGAAGCTGATAGAAGAGAAAGTATGAAGGATCCTTGAATGCACTGGCACAGGAAACTACTTTCTTAATATAATACCAGTAGCACAGACCCTGAGATTAACAATTAATAAGTGAAACTTCTGAAACTGAAAAGCTTCTGCAAGGAAAAGGATACTGTCAGTAAGACAAAACAGCAGACTACAGTTGGCAAAAGATCTTCACCAACCCCATTTCTGACAGAGAACTGTTATTCAAAATATATGAAGATCTCAAGAAACTAGACTTCAAATTAATAATACAATTAATAATGAGGGTACAGATTTAAGCAGAGAATTATTAACAGAAGACTCTGGAATGACCAAGATACGCTTAAAGAAGTGTTCAATATCCTTAGCTATCAGGGAAATGCAATGACTCTGAGAAGATATCCTATTATACTTGTCAGAATGGCCAAGATCAAAAATGCTAACGATAGCCTATGTTGGAGAGGATTCTCACTGCTTGTGGGAATACAAACTTGTGCAGCTGCTTTGGAAATCAGTAAGGCAGTTTCTCATAACCTTGTGGATAAATCAAGACCCAGTTCTAGCACTCTTTGGATGCTCAACCATTCCACAAAGACACTTGCTCCACTGTGCTCAAAGAAGTATTATTCATAATAGCCAGTACCTGGAAACAGACTAGATGCCCCTCAACAAAAGAATAAATAAAGAAAATGTGAAATATCTAAACAATGGTGTATTAATCAGAAGAAAAAGCATGGCATCATGAATTTTACAGGCAAATGATGGAACTAGAAAAAAATCATTCTGAATGAGGTAACCCAGATGTAAAAAGACAAACACATTATGTACTCAGTCTTAACTGTATATTAGATGTAAAGCAAATGATAAAGAGGCTACAATCCTCTTTCCCAGAGAAGCTAAGTAACAAGGGAGAACCTAACAAGATGCATGGATCTCCCTGGGAAGAGGAAGTAGTTGGGATGTCCTGGGTAAACTGGGGATGAACAGGAGTAGAGGGGAGAGTGTGGAGAAATGGGAACATGAGGGATCAAGATGGTCGAGTTGTGGACTGGATGGAAAGAGAGATTGATGGAGGAGATATTTTGATAGAGGCTGCCATTGTAGGGTTAGGGAGAAAACTGGCGGCAGGAAGTCTCCCAGGAACTTATAAGATTGACCCCAGCAATAGCAAAGACGGTTCCTGAACTGGCTTTCCCCTGTAACCTGATTGGTAACTGCTCTAGTTGTCATCATTGAGCCTTCATCCGGGACCTGACTGAAGAAGATAGAGATCCACAGCCAAGTACTGGACCAAGCTCTGGGAGTCCAGTAGAAGAGAGGGTGGAGGGATTATATAAACAACCGGGGGTCAAGATAATGATGAGGAAAGCCACAGAGAGAGATGACCTGAGCTTGTGGGATCTCATCTGGATGGACAGTTAGGGAGTCAGCATAGGACTTTGTATCTGGATGACAGTTGTGTAACTTGGTCTTTTCTGGGGCCCTTAGCAGTGGGATCAGGACCTGTTCCTGATGAGAGCTTGCTCTTTTGGAAACTATTCCCTATGGTGAAATGCCTTGTTCAACCTGGATGCAGAGGAGAGGAGCTTGGTCCTGCTTCAGTTTGATGTGCCATGTTTTGTTGATTCCTATGAGACACACTACCGAATTAAGTGGAAAGGGAAGAAGTGTGGATCAGTGGATAGGGTGGAGGTGGGGGTACAGGAGAGAAGGAAGGACTGGAATCTTGTGTCTTGTTTCACACTGGTGTCCTCATCAAGTCTAGGACAGTTGTCCTAATCTCAGGCCACTCAGAGCGGTCCTGCCTGGTCTCCATCCTCTGAGCTGATGAGCCTCAGGACGGCCTGACCAATCACTTACTGTCTTGCTCTGTCTCAATGACATTTGTAGACAGCTTCGCCTTTGGGTCCTGTCTCTCTCCCATCCTTGGCCATAGAAAATAAATTTTCCAGGACTATCAGTCTAATGTCCCACCTGGAATGTCTTTTAGAGACCTTAAAACCTCTAAGCTTAATGCCTTAATTACAGATTCATAGCCTTAACCACCTTTGCGCTAAATGGCCTTCATACCTCTTAAATAATAACCTAAAGTTGTCTCCTACCAGCAGACCCCAATACAGGAGCTTTGTAATTTCTATTCTATTCTATCAGGCAGATGAAAAAGTTTCTATCCAGTCATGCTAAACTCTGTCACACTGGCATCTCATTCTTTTCTGCTCTTCCCTCTGCTACAGTGCCTCCCACCACAGTTAAGCCTGTCTGGGATTGGGATATCCTCCTCATCCCGTGCCTATAAATGCTCTTTTACTCATTTCTATTCTGTCTGCAGCTACTGCTACTGCAGGAACTGGCAAAACTTGTCGGATTCATGAGTCAGCTGTTCCAGTCCTAGCCCTCACTAGTGCCTCAACAGTGCCCGGGTTGGTGGCACTGAGTAATTTTTCTGTCTACCTCATGTATGAAAGAAAGTGTGAATGATATGGCCACATGTATGTTTTGCAATTAGTTTTAAAACTACAAAAGGTTGAAGTTGTTGTATGAAGTGACTAATCTTGACATCAAATGGCATATAAATGTTTTGAGTTTAGTCTTTCAAATGTTATGAAAGAAACTCAAAGTATCTGGTGGAAACAAAATTCATTCTTCTGATTTTTTTTTTATCCAAGAGAGTGACAGTATATAACAATAGGTCCCTTCAAACAGCTTTCTGGTACTGAGGGTGTTCCAGCCAAGTAAAGTATAAGTGTTCTTCATTCCTCGGACAGAAAGAGTGAGATCGAGATGTGTTAGGGCTCATTATTCAACTCTTTGTGATGTTGGTTGAAGACTCAGTCATGTTTACTGTTGGTTTATGATGCTGTCTACAGGGGTACACCTAATAAAAACATAAAGTTACAAATTATGTAGGATTTGCTGTTTAAGACTGCTATTGACATATACAAGCAGTAAGATAACCAATTCTGTGGAACAATGTTTTATAATAGCTAAAATTTTGTTATAATTTATATACAATTTAACTTCACTTTTGAGGAAATGAAATACTTCAAGCATATGACCATTCATTGTGAATATATAATTGAAATGGAATAAATCTATTTTTGTATGAAAATTTACTTATAGTTTTATTTCTTTCTTGTTAAATTATCGATATGAGTAATTATTTGAAATGCGGCTGTAAGGAAAGTTTATGAAAATTCATACACATATAAGCTAATAAAGCTCAGCAATATTTTAACAGAAACTATCTTAGGAAACATGCTAGCTTCCAAAACATCCAATGCAATTAACAGAAACTCGGTGTTTTAATAGACAGGCAAAGCAATAAATTGGACATCATTTCTGTAGAATTATAATTGGTTTAAGTAAATATCTTAAATAAAAGTGAAGAAATGTTCTCACCTTTAGTTTTCAGTTTTAATGAGTAAACAGTCATATGGAAAAGCGAACCAGAAGTTTCTTAGATTTACTTAAGACTTCTTAACAAGAGATATAAAGTACTGAGGTTAGCAGCAGCTGACCGGGTTTTATTCTATCCAATTTAATAACAGAAATCAGAAGTTTTTAAATTAAATTGCTCTCAATGTTTTTATTTGTGTGGAAGAGAAACATTGTTCAATGATTTGGGGAAATTTAAGGCAGACTTACAATAACCTTCTAGAATCTTCCTGACTGTACTGACCATATCAGTAAGAGACAAAAGAAAACAAAACAATTTCTCTTTTGAAAGGTGGAGAGCAGACATAATCATACCTTTTCCCCTTAGAAAGAAAAAGCATGATCAAAATTCAATTACATCCATTAAGGATTCAAATCTCCCTGATACTCATGCTATGGGAAGCAGAGAGATGAGAATAGGAGATTATGCTGTACAGAGTTCACTCTGCATAGGAAAGATCACTGGCTGATGGTCTCTAATTTGATCAGACTTGGGATGCATGTCATAAGAATCAGTGCTTTCTTGGCTCTTGTGTCTCTGCTGGAACAAGTCCGTTCCCAGGGACCTTAGTCGCTGCAGAAAGGTGGTGCAGCGATGCTGTGTGCACTGCTAAGCACAAAGCCAGCACGAAATTAGCAAGGATTCACTAGCAAAACAAGCAAGGCTTGCAATTCTTACAGCTCAGCGATTTGGGAGGCAGAGGAGGAACAAATTAATATCTGTGACTGTTGAGCTGAAGGACTGCCAATTTGATCAATACCCACGGGGAAGATAAAACTAGGATTTTGCTGCTTTGCACAGCCTTCTAAGTACAATCTAGTCAAATTAGTGTAAATCACATAGGGCATTAAACATGAAATTATGGCAACTGGATGTAGGACAGGGAATTAGAAGAGCAATTGGATTTAGCAAAAGATAAAAAAAACAAAGAGTGTGAAACACATGATAGACGTCTACTTCAGAACAAGGTCAAGTTGCATAGATATTGATACAATAGACTTTCTATTATTATAATTTTAGCTAGTCTTTTGCATGAGTTCATGTGTATGGTGTGCATATGAGTGTACGTCTGTGCATGTGAGTGTGGGAACATGTATGCATACAACAGCATGCATGTGAAGGCTAGAGATCAGCCACAGTGTAGGCATTAGCCCTCCACTTACTCGATACAGAAACTCTGTTGTCCTGCAGCTTTGTATACTAGAAGTATCTGGTCTGTGAGCTTCAGGTGAATTTTTTGTATCTATCTCCAATCCTACTGTAAAAATGCTTGGACCACACATATCCAACCACCTGTATAAATTCCAGCTCATGCCTGCATATGCTACCACCTATACACCTATACACCTATACACAATCCAGCTCAGGTTTACATGTTTGGATGGCAAGCACTTTATCTCCTGAACCATATCCACAGCACAGACTTTTTTTATTTGTTTATCCAGTTTCTGCTATATTACTACAATAAGTTCCTTTACTCCACTTAGTAGCTGAAGCTATTTTGTATATAACATTGATTATCAGAGTTATGACCTATGATATGATTTTAATTTATTTCACTTAAAATGTTTATGATTCATAGCAGTAAATAAATACTTATAGATGAATTCTGATATCAAGGGGTATAATAGTTTAGTTCTGAGCCTCCAGATGATTAAACTTAAATACCACCATTTTCTATTGAATAAAGGAAGACTCTGAAATAATAAATCCTATTTGGGCAGCTTCTGGCTCTTGGTCAGTTTCTATGTGGATACTTTTATCTGCTTTCTTTAAAGATGGTATTTAAGTCTTTTTCTTTTCTTTTTTTTTAATCTGTAACTGCAAGCACTTCTAATTCTTTGGAGACAATATTTGGAAGTTCTTCAAAGCACTTTCTACAGCATTTGGGGAAAATAACTGAAGTTAAGCAGGATATGAAGCAGAAACTCTCTAAGTTTTCCTTCAGTTCATTTCACTGGAATTCAATTCTGAACAGCCCCAGAGTGTGATTACATAGCTCAGAGCCCCAGGCAAAGCACACTTTCCTTAGGATAGCCTTCAGAATTGGTTGCAACCTTCTTTGCATAAAAGTAAAATTCTAGAAAGACACGGTGTATTATGTAATAACTTTATTTCCTACTCTTGCTGAAATAAGGGTATTCATGCGTTCTTCAATACAATGCGTGCAAGCTACTTTCTCCAAGATGTAACTATGCTAAAATGTAATTCTGTACCCTCATGGGGTACTCAAGTCATTCTTGAAATGATTAGCATCAGTCTTCATTCTGTATAGAGATTGCCTCACCCTGGTGCAATAGGTCATTACCCTGAAGGAATAAATATGATGATGTTTATCTATGAAACAAGATGACTAGAGTATATGCAGGAAGAGGAAAGAAAGTCTTATGTAATCAACCACTGTAAGATTTAAAATATTAACCTTACTAAGATTTTCATTAAAACTATCATTTTATACCAGGTACACACCTTTAATCCCAGCTCTCAGAAGGCAGAGTCAAGCAGATCTCTGTGAGTTTGAGGCCAACCTGGTCTACAGAGCAAGTTTCAGGACAGCCAGGGCAGTTACACAGTGAAGCCCTGTCTTGAAAAACAAGAAGAAGAAAAAGAAGGAGAAGGAGATGGAGGAGAAGGAGAAGAAGAAACACATTATAATAATAAAGTATTTGTAAAGAAAGTCTATTATTTTGCAGTACTAGGAATAGAAATAAGATCTCACAAAGTTGGACAAAAATTCGATCTCAGTGCTTGATCTTTAGATCACTAACATTTTTTGAATAAGTAAAAAAATATAATAACATTGTTAATTAAATGAGAGCAATTGTAAATATTTTTATTGTTTCCCATTGGATTATGTTTTAGTTCTTTGATTATTTTTCAGTTAAAAGGGGAAATAATGTGTTGCCCATAAAAATCATCTTTTGGAGCCGAGATGATTTAAAGTTTTTTAAAAAAATCATATGTAGGAACATATTTTTGTTATAAGGAGATTCAAATTTTTGTAAATACCTATTTCATTTTATTTTATTGCATTGGTGTTTTGCCTGCATTCATGTCACTGTTAGAGTAGCATTTCTTCTGGAATTTTAGCCACAGACAGTTGTGAAATGCCAAGAGAATGATGGGAATTGAAACCTGGTCATCAGATAGATCAATCAGTTCTTCTAACGGTTGAGCCTTCTTCCCAACCTGTATGTTTTCTTGCTTTGCTTTGTTTTTTCATTTGTTTGTTTGTGTTTGAATTAAAACATATTTAAAGAAAAATATATACATCCACTGTAACATCTGATTCCCTTCAGTTATTACTATTCTACAATTTTAAGTAAAGACAAAAACTGTCACAGTTCTGTTATATTCCACAAAATATGATCATGTATAATTATTACAAAATAGACTCTAATTCCATGATATACTTAAGATTTTTAAATTTCCATTTTTATGAAATAATTTTAAGCATCCAAGTTTGATCATTTTAGAGAAACCCCATATGTCTATTTTTAGCTGTTGACTGACACCTCTGTGATAATAAACTATCTTGAGCAATTAATTGTGTTTATAAGGTGTCCCTATTTTCTGGCTTTAATAAACCCCATTATGTTGGGCAGAATTTAATTATCCTAAAATATTTATCTTTGGTTTATCATCATTTCACGTAGTCACCTCCCCTATAGTGAAAGCAAATACAGAAGTTGGAATATCGCTGTCATATTAGCATTGTATAACAAAGTTAAAAGAAAGACAAAGATATAATAGCGCTTGGTAATCAGTTGACATTTAATTGATTAAATAAATGGATAAAAATAAAAAGATATTTAAGTAATGAAATTGTGAATATTTTCATAAAAATTTCCTCAAGCTTTTCTAAAATGACTACATTGCCAAGAGTAGTTATTTTTCTATCAAAACAACTGTAGCTTCTCCTGATATTATGATTCCACAGCACAATGCCAGGCATCAAATGAAAGAGGAAAGAGTACTACCTAGGTCTCCTTTTCAGGAGACATAGTTCCCCTGCAGACCACCTAGATTCCATAGGTGTCTATAATCTTACTGACCAAATTATACTGCCATACAATTTGTTTTTTTCCTCAAGATTGTTTTATACAGTGCTCTATACAGAATTAGTAGAGAACAGCTGTTCTGGGCTTTGATTCCTAAGTGTTACTAAGTGGACACAAAGCAGTATAGTTTAGTTTTTATCGGCACTAGAATATTATTCAGATATTTAAATGAAGATGGATCGGTGTCATGGTCATATGGGGATTAAAAGATATCAAGCACACTATAGTCATAATCATACTTGTATTATAGACATACATCTATGGATTCACTTCAATAACATAGTGATAACAACTACTGGTGCTTGCTTCTCAGTGAACTGATAAAAATAATAATAAGATGGATGTTTAGAAATATTTCTAAGGCAAATAATAAAACGGGTATCTATTGAAGTAAATATGTTGGAAAGTGGATGAAAGTTCAGAACCTGGGCATCTGAAACATTTGTGACTCTCCTGACAGTCTCACATCATGGACTGACAGATTTCACTCAGTTAGTTTCTGGAAACAATTTAGTGCAGAGGAAATCAAAATAAAAACATCCAAAATATTTAGAAAGCTTAAAAGGAAAATTTCACTTCAGGGTAGTCTAGGAAGTAGTTGAAAGTAAGTGGCGGTTTGCTTAAATAATGTAATTAAGCAAAACCAAGTCAGAGAGTAATAAATTCCATTTAGAAAAGAAATAAATCTTCATAATCTATGTAGATTAATGGTAAGATCATTATACTGCAATATACAGAGCAAACACTGGTCATTGGCTATTGTGATAAAGAAATGGTAAAATATTTCAAGAAAATTACTGATTTAAGAGAATAAAGAAATCAAAAATAAACATAGAAGATTGTTTTAATAGATGTGCACAGACTTATCTGTAGAATTCAGTTGTTAAAATGAATAAGAAAGAAGCTATTACATAATAGGAATATATTATTAATATTACTATATTAACATGCATGTAATTACATAAATAATTTTATAAGGTCTTTGTATGCAAATATGGATTTTAAGGCCTTCAGAGAGGATAGAATTAATGTGAAAGAGAAATATGAATGCCCAACTAAACAAGATTTGTAGAAGTATAATGATAATCGAGAATGTATATCCAAAGAACATTGTAGAAAAATATTTAATGACCTTTGAAGTATTTGCTATATATTGTTAAATGGATATAAAACTCATTGCAACACAGTGCGTTCAATAGACTTCGTGTATTTGCTGGTTTCTTTTCATGTGCTAGATACTTCTCAATGCTCTACTTGCAGGTTTCCTCCTTTTTTTCTCCAAATAGCCCTATGAATAGGCGATGCTAATAACGTAAGTTGCTATACAAAGGTTGACAAGTATGCATGTTAATGGTTCTGTGGTTTTAAATAAAATTAAGCAAAGCTTGATGGCCCAAACCTTGTATTCCAGCACGCAGAAAGCACTTGTAAGTTCAAGATCAGACTGACAGCTTGCTATAACACAGAGAAACCTCAGTTCAAAAAAAATATTGCAGTAGAGATGACTCAGTAGATAAGAGCACAAACTATTCTTTCACAGGACCTGAGTTCAGTTCCAAGCATGCATGTTTGATAGCTCATAACTATCTGAATAACTGCAGACTCCTTGGGCACTTATACTCACAAGAGCACAGATTCACAAACAGACAAATTCACTCTTGAATCTATCAATATATAGACTGAAAAGTTCATATTTCTATGTGTGTATGTTGTAAAGCAATTAATGAAAATGAGGCCATGGATTTGAAATAGAACAGGGAGGGGGTATGGGGAGGGTTTTGAAGGAGGAAGGGGGGGAAAATGTTCCAATTATATTATAATCTCAAAAAAGAAAAATAATATGGGAACTATAAATGGAAACAGGTGCTATGTTTGATTCTTAGAGATGAGAATAAATTTATAAAAATAATAGTGGTTAAATTAAAATGAATGCACATATATATTATATATATGCATGCAAGTGCTAGGAATGATTTATTCTACAATGAATATTGTTTATTCCCTGTTCTCCTTTGTAATTTTACATTATATAAAATATTGTTTTAATGAAAATAGAATAGCATGTATTTTCTCTAAGATAAATATTTGTAAAGCTCTGATTATGTAGCTACTACCTTTGTGCTTTTACAAAATATTGATGTTAATATTTCTGTGTCTGCCTAACTAATGTATCATTCAAGACAACTTTGTTTACCTACACAAACATAAACAGAGTTCTGACTTTGACTATAACTTTATATAACTTACATAGTTTTAAATACAATATATTGTAAAATAGCAATGTGGTGTAGCAGTTCCTTCTGTTTGTGTGTTGCTTTCATTGTTTATTGAATAAAGAAACTGCCTTGGCCTTTTGATAGGGCAAACTTAGGGAGGCAGGGGAAACAGAACTGAATGCTGGGAAGAAGAAAGTAGAGTCAGGGAGAAGTCATGGATCCTCCACCTGAGATGAATGCTGATTAGAATCTTTCCCAGTAAGCCAATGCCACAAGGCGATACACAGATTAATAGAGATGGGTTAAACTGAGATGTAAGAGTTAGCAAATAAGAAGTTAGAGCTAATGGGCCAGGCAGTGTTTTAATGAATACAACTTCTGTGTGGTTGTTTCGGGGCTAAACTAGCCGGGCTGCTGGGACGAACAAGCAGGCCTCTCCTTATAACAGCAATGAACTAAATAATTTTAGTTGGCATGTAATATTTTATGTCACAGTTTATCTTTTACAACTTTTATTTACTTATTACTTACGTGTGTGTGTGTATGTGTGTATGCACAGTGTGTCTAATCATGGATATTCAGCTGTGAATGTGTGCCAAAGTACAAGAGGTCATCAAGTTACCAATTCTATCATTTTGGACCTGTTCCTGTAGGACTAGGAGTCTTTTTAAGCTTGGAGCTTTCATCTCTGCTAGGTTCAAACCAACAAGCCCTAAAGACCCTTTTGTCTCTGCCCACCTCAGAGAAGTGGTAGCAAGTTTAAGAAGAACACCTGGTAGCTTGTTATTTGGCAATTGTGAACCAAATTTACATCCTAAAGTCTTTGACGTAAGAGCCTTTAATTGTTGAATCATGTCATTAAACATATTCACAAAATGTATTTTTAAATCGCAGACACATAGCTGAGGCAAGAAACCACAGAAATCGAAGGAATGATGAGTGTGGAATGAATTGTCTAGTCCAGGAAAGAACACAACAATTAGTTAACCCATAACAAATGATCAGTTCTGAACACATTCATGCAAGGAATGTATTTAGCAGATTACTAGGAATATATATATATATATATGTATATGTATATATATATGAACATAAATGCATGTAGTAACAATAAAAATAAGGGCATGAGTTTGAAAATGGGCAACGAAGAGTATATGAAATGATTTGGAGGGGAATGGGGCTGAGGAATTACTTAATTGCATGAAAAACTCAGAAAGAAATAATTGAAAGCCCACAATCATACATATGAAAGATAATTATTGTATTCACTTACTATCAATGTAAAGTTTGATAGCACAGGATCCTGAAAAAGGTAAGTTTACATGGTATGCATTTAAGGCCAGAGAATTTTTATCTGCATATTCTCTCTCTCTGTCTCTCTCTCTGTCTTTTTCTGTCTCTCTCTCTCTGTCTCTCTCTCTCTCCATTTGTTCCTATTTTCCAACTGTCCAATAAACCTGTGCTAAGCAAAAGTCAGTGAAAATATCTTAATCTACTACTGAGTTAATATTTAAAAGTGCCTTGACTTAGAAGTGGAATTTGTAATATTATTTTATGCTCAAAACAAGCTTTACAAAATTTCACAAGTCTGCAGGTTTTCTTTCTGAGGCTTTCTAGATGTCACTCCTTATGAATTGTACCAACAGATTTCTAACACAAGTTAGTGCCAATGATGATTCTGTGCTTATCAGGCAGAAATGATACTATATAGGACCAAACAACACCCAAAATAAACATAAATTATCATAACCTAGGTCTCAAATAGTTAAGACCAAGAAATAAGTGGCTTATCAGCAATGCAGTTCTTAATCAGAAGTGATAAGGCATGCTTAAACAGGGCAAGTGTATTTAAATGCCCTGAAGCAGCAACAACGCTAACTTAAAAACCTCCTCTCCCTGTCAAACAATCCCACATAATTATGCTGCCAGCCGTGATGGGTGAAATAACTGCAAAAAGCCTTAAATTTAACACTGCAGAGTTTTGATTTTCTAACAAAGTTAATTAAAAATGAAAAGCAATGATCCACAGTTATAATGTGATTATAACACATTGTAATTTATGAAATATTGCTAAATAGGAAAAGATACACATTGTTAATTATGGCAATGGGAGATTAAACCTGAACAAAAAAAAATGAGAAAGGGTAGCGAATACCCACATAGATGTCAGGACTGTCAATCACTTTACTCATGCACAGGTGTTTAGTCGCCACTTCTTTAAGGGAAACCAAGGGCACGCCATTGTGAGGAGCACTGGGGAGGGTAGGCCAGTGCCACAAGGGAAGATTCATTCTGAATATATTGAGAGAGTGTGGGGTAGCAGTTTTCACCCTGGGCTGTGACCCCTGTGGGACTGAACAGATGCTTTCGCTGGGGTTGCAGATCAGATCAGATATTCTGTACATCAGATATTTAGAGTGTGACTCAAAGCTAGCAAATTTCCATTTCTGAAGTAGCAACAAAAGTCATTTTATGGTTGGGGCTCACCACAACATGAGGATCTGTATCATAGGGTTGAGCATTAGCAAGGTTGAGACACACTGGGCTAGCGTATTGCTCAATAGTATGAACCTGATGACAGTCAGATACAAAAACAAGCTTTCAAATTTGAAGTTTTATGGAAATAAGATATGGATTATAGGAGCAGGATAGCTCATAAACAACATAAGATGGTCATAAATAAAACAAATGTTCTCAATTTTCCTTTTAAAAGCTATAAGGAAAAATAAATTCTTAAACATAACGGTAAGATTGTATCCTCACTGAGCATAACAACTTAAATATTATTCCATGTTATTTTAACCAGTAAAGTGAATTCTGCTACACATGTGCTAGAATGTTAATGTATTATTTAGCACTGAGGTAGGTATGGCTCAGCACAGCTATAATCCCAGCAAGTTCAAGGGCAACCTGAAATACACAAGAAATAGTCTCAAGAAAAATTAAAATTAATAAATGAAATTATTAAGCAAAATAATAGATTACTGTTGATTAAAGTTAAAATTATTTTAGATAATAAAATAATAGAATATTACATTCAACTGTATCCTAAATATTTATTTAAATATATTGAATTTGTTTTTACTGTTTGATTTTTGATATTATAATATAATTGCAAATTTGCTAACTTCTTTTTCCTTCCCATATACCTTTGTTGATCTCTTGCAAATCTATGGCCTCTTTTTTCATTAGTTTTTATTGTATGCAAATGCATACATATTCCTAGACAGAACCTTCCCAATCTGTAAAATTTTATATGTATGTATGTTTTCAAGGCTGCACATTTAGTACTGGACAACAAATTGGTGTGCTCTTTACTGAGGAAGACTATTTCTCATGCTCTGAGCTTTCCTGCATAGTCTATAGTTCTTTGAGTAGATCTGAGACCTCATAGACTTTTCCCAGATATTTCAATGTGTGTACTGGTTTTGTCTTTATTCAGATAATCTTTATACATCTATGTTGGTGAGACTTTATGGGTGTAGGTTCTGATGTTATTCATCATCTCATGGCACGATCTCAAGGCAAAATCCCAGATCATCTGGCTCTTTCAATATTTCTGTTCACTCTTCTACAATGTTCCTTGAGCATTAGTTGCAGAAATGTTTGGTAGATGTATCCATTAAAACTGGGAATAAGAACTCTGCAATTTGCTTGATTGTGGTTTTCTGTAGCAGTCTCTGTTGCAAAGAGAAGTTTCCTTGGTGAGAGGAGAAGACTACATTGTGCTTATAAAGACAAATGTTTGTGGGTTAATATCCAGATCTTCTATTCGATTCCATTGGTTGACTTCTGGGTTTTTATACCAATCCTAAGCTGTTTTCATTACTGTAGCTCTGTAATAGAGTTTGAAGTCAGGGATGGTAATGCCTCCAGAAGTTTCATTATTGTATAAGATTATTTTGGCTTTGTTCTCTCAAGGTCTGTGAAGAATTTTGTTGGGATTTTAAAGGGGATTGCATTGAATTTATAGATTGCCTTTGGAAGAATTGGCATTTTTACTAT
>LOEQ01007003.1:0-15747 GCA_001685075.1 Bramus lutescens | reverse complement strand
TGGTATCTCAGCGGCTATTGGCTGAAGGAGCGGAAGGAGCTCCCGCAACAAGGCCCATCATCTCCAGAAGACTTTTCCAAAAGCAGGACATTTCAAAGACAGTTCCACCTGTATTGGCAGTTTGTCAGTCACTTTCTTTTGCATCCTGCAGAATGTCTGGCAGACTCTTTCATGAAACAAGAATATCCTGAAGGACAATCTCACCTTTAGGCAAGTTTGGCAGTCATTTCTCTGCGTATCTTGCATCTCCAGTTCACACATCATTACATCAAGCAGTCCAGGGAAGAGCAGTTAGTTGCCTTGGCTAACAAACTCTATGAGGAGCCTCTTTGATGCCCATGATCCTCTTGAAGCAGAATGATGCTACCAGCAGCAGATGTGTCTCATTGTCATGAAAGTCCTAACTTCTTAAGACATCTTAAATGCCATATTCTGTAGGTCTCTGAAAAATTTGAAGAATACCTATCTAATTGAAATATGTCTCTATATATTTAGAAAACCTAACCAACATGACTACAAACTTCACTATTATAGATAATTATCTATTAACCTATATTTCTTAATTATACACTATATTTTTAAATGAACTTCACAAACATAATACCTTAATCAAGAGCATATAACAAAATTTACCTTAAATTTGTATCAACAAACCAAGATCCACACCAATGCAAATCTCTATAGCATATCCCCCTTTAAATGTAAAGAAATTTTTACAAACAATATTTTGAAATATGGAAATAGTTCTCTTCAAACTCCTTCCTACTGTTTATTGGGTGAAGTAATTTTTGAGGGGTGTTCATGGTGCATTAAACCACATAAGTTTGGAAGGATTCCACAAGTTCTCATCCTCCGTGGAAACAAAGAAAATCCTCTTTTCCAGAGCAACTTATCCTTAAACCCAAATTTTTGAATCAAGATACCTTTAAAATATATAGGTTGGTTTAGCTTAGCAGCCCATACCTTAACTCCTTCACAGTCAAAAAGTTCAAAGAAAGCACAATATATATATATNNNNTATATATATAATCTAGATTGTCTATGTATATTCCATCTTCATGTGGTTTATTTTTCTTAATCTATATTTTATTATCTTTACTCCTTTAATCTATGGCTGACTATACTCTTTTATATTACATTTACTGTCTCTTTATTCTTTTTCTTCTCTTTCCCTAGCCTATGTACAGTTTTTAAACGTACTGTGTTTCATTTGAGAGGTCTATATCTGTCTGAATCTGTCTTTATTGTGTATCTGTAATTAATTTCTGTCCAGGAGTGCTTCTTAAAATGCTAAGCACTTAAGAACCTAGGTGGCAGCATTGCTAGGGAATACATCACTGCCTGCTTACCCCACCCAGTCCAGTATGGCAGAGATGTTCACTGCCTCTGAAAGCCATGTGCTTTACCCCATTTTTAGGCACACAGCTAGTCTGTGTTGCCATTAAGTGCATTGTAGCATTCTGTTCACAAACCCCATTTAAATGCCCAGCCTCCTGAAAAGCCAGAGGTTGTGTTGGCCGCATGGCCCAGAAAACCGGCATTTCAAAACCATGTAGCTTTTTTTTTTTCTGCTACAGCTGAATCAGGGAAACCTCTTTTAAGGGAGCTTCCGTACACTGTCAGCCAGAAAGAAAAATGGGGCTAAACTTTGTTTTCTTTCTAAGGCCTCTCATGTTTTATATGGATTTAGCTAGCACACTCTGGGTGCCAGTTTGTAGTAAGGAGGCCGCTTGTTCATTTTCCAGCTGCAGCCGCCCAGACTCATAAAATAATCAAACTGAAACTATATTATTTAAATCACTGCTTAGACCATTAGCTCTAGCTTCTTATTTGCTAACTCCTACATCTTAATTTAACTCATCACTATTAATCTGTGCATCACCATGAGGTCGTGACTTACCAGCAAACTTTCAGCATGTCTGTCTCTGGTAACAAATACATGGCTTCTCTATGACTATACCTTCTTCCTCTCAGCATTCAGTTTAATTCTCCCTGCCTAGCTAAATTTTGCCCTGCTATAGGTCCAAAGCAATTTCTTTATTTATTAATGATAATCACAGCATACAGAGGGGAATCCCACACAACCTGAGTTCTGAGTTGAATTCCTNACAATTTGCAAATATAAATATATCTTTAAAATAAGGTGAAAGGAGTATTTGTGAACTTTAAAGAAAGGCTTTTGGTGTTTATTTTTGAGGGAATCTAAGGTCACACTGCTTCCTTGGAATTTGCTGTGCAAACTTGGTTGATCTTGTTTTCCAGCCTTGGCAGCACAGGTGCTGGCTTCACCAGCATCCATATTTCTCTACAGTTTGGGTGAAAACAGATTACTGCTACTACCACTACTAGTACTACTATTGCAACTATTGTTGTTACCACTACTACAACAACAATGATGATGATGACAATGATAACTATTATCACTATTATTGCTAGATTTGATAGAGTAACACCAGGCAATGCGACTTGGTGTTAAGATCCTGGCTCATATCACATAATCAGCTTAGCATAGTGTACAATTAAAGAGTATTTTGCTTAACTAACATATGACTGTAGTCTCTAAAGTGCTTCACTGCTTGCTCTAATTATTAGCAAAAGTTGGTGAATAATTTTTGTCTAGACTAGAGGAAGGTCATTATTTTGCTTCAGGAATTATGTGAACTCCAGTATTTCCTGCTTGTTTGCCTTGTTGATTCTCTGCTTTTCACCTTCCAGTCTTGCTTTTCAGCTCTGTCTGAGTCATACCTTTCTTTTGGATCTTGTGTTATATGCATCATTAATCCCTGACAAGATGATTAATGTGTTCACCATACATGAAATAATATAGCATAGAATCTGAAAACTTTTATAATAAATTAAACTTCTTAGAAGATGTTTTGGTATATTTTGTCATTTGAACACAAAAAGTAAGAAAGTAACTATAATAAGCTCCAGTTGCAGTCATTACTTTGACAATGATTCCTATAAAGTAGAATGTACTATTTCATTTCTATTTTTTTTATGTAAGATCTTCAATATGCTTATTTGATTATGGAAGAAACAAAATAATTCCATACCAGTTTAGAATTATGAATAATAAAGGGTTATTTATTTAAGGGAAATCTTACAGATCACTGTCCTAGATAACATTTCTCTGTGAGAATAGGAATAGTGTCTAGCAGCCAGAAGCAGAAGCTGGAAGCAAGAGAGGGATTGCATGCTTTACAGCTGCTTTTACAGTATCAGAGACCATGCCCAAGTGAATGATCTTCTAACAACCTCAGAAGCCTAGGCAAGCAGAGAGAATTGTGTCTCTTCAATCTGCAGCAAACATAAATCTCTTGCCAAAAAATCTCCTTATCCAAAATCAGTAGTAGTAGAAAAATATCTCTCATCTACACTGTGGTTGAGAGGTATTAAGTTATTCCTGAAAAACATTGCAATGCTTACAGTGCCCAGTAAAACTACGTTCTTTTGAGTTACAATTTAAAATGCAAATTTTGTTTCCATGGCAATTGTGGTCCCCAAACATTTATCAAACATTCAATTAGGAAGTTTGTGAGACTACAATAAGAATCTTGTTCACATTGATTTGAACAATCAATATGATGTATTTTAGGAGACTCACAGGTGTGGCTGATTTAAAGCTAGCTATTGGCTGTTCTGGGGATGTCTTAGCTTCTCCTGATATAGCATTAGCTTGCCTATTATTTTCAGTGTTTTTTTTTTGGCTAAGTGATCACATCAGGATTATTACTTAACTATTCACTATAAAACATTAAACTCAGGAGCCAAAAGAGCTGGCAACAACACTCATTTCATGCTAGGAAAATGGCTGCTTGAGGAGGAAGAAGGACTGGAGACATATGAATTTATGTGAGGATTGTATAAGAAGAGATGTAAATGGGTATTTGACACTAGCTACCATTGTGTCTTATAGACTCCCCTTGCCCATCTTTTTTATTAAGGCTGTATCTAAAGATAGGATTGCAAAAAATATTATTCAAAGAGCCCAGTAATTATTTTCCTTCCTTAGAGCTCATGGTGAATTACTAGAAAAAAAATACAAGTTCATATCAATTGAACAAGTTTTAAGACTTAAAGCCCCCATCACTTATCAAAAATCTTAACATTTCAGAGCTGATACAGCATTATCTGTCTCTATGGCAGACTCACTAAAATGCTCTACCACAATATAATTTCATCTCTTCTCGAAAGATTATTCTCACAATTTTGAATCTGAAAAATGAATTTGAATATTAATCTACTTCTTAAGTTAGATAATTACACACAAAGTTCTTAATGTATGTGAGTTATCTACTTCCAACTTGTTTGAAAGACTTCCTATGGAAAATTCCTATGGTGCAGCAGGTAAAGGCACTTGCTGAAAAGCCTGAGGACCTGACTTTGATCCCTGGGACCCACATAGTAGAAGGAGTGAAACAATTCCTTTAAGTGATCTTCTGACCTTCACTGTCCCTATGCACATATACAAATCCACACTTAATAAAAATGTGATACTAAAGATAACTGAAAATTAGTATTCAATAAATCCATTTCTTCTTACTATTTTGTGTGTGTCTGTGTGTTTCCGTGTTTCTCTGTGTGATATGTATGGGTAAGTGTAGAAAGGAGGCTGCTAGTTTGTTCCTGGCCGTCCTCTGCTTGTTCATTTCCTGGCTGCCCGCAATCCCAAAATAACCACACAGAAGCTGTATTAATTAAATCACTGCTTGACCAATTAGTTAAGCATATTGCTAGTTAGCTCTTACACCTAGAATTAACCCATATGAGATAGCATTTTTAACTACACAAGCAATACCAAGTCTCTCCATAGTCTTTGTTGAACACTAGTCTTAGAAGCAGTACTTGCCATTAGCTGCTGAGTCCAGGAGGCCTGAAGATTTTCCTGTGTGTGTGTGGTGGGGGGAGATTTAGTCTATTTGTCTTGGCAGGATGAGATGATCCATACCTGGTGTAATATCCAGGAAGCTGATGAGGTAAAAGGCTGCTTTTTGCTGTGTGGGTGGCTTTGTCATACTCAAAGGCAACCCTCCAGGTGGAAGGTAACCATGCATCATCTTAGAGGAGCTGTAGGATGCTGAAGGAGATAGCATGTCTCTGTGTTAGAAGTTCTTTTGTTAATTATCATGCTCATGGATCTATAAAGGCACTTGAGAATTAGGGTACCATTACCTGTTAGGGATATTTAAATTAGACATATAAGTTAAATTTAGGCATATTTTACTGTTGTATAATGAGTGGCAGGCTGCATTCCACCAACCGGCTAGCTTAGCCCCTGAAATAATCACATGAAAATTGTATTCATTTAAACACTTCCTGACCCATTATTGGCTAACTCTCACATATTAGTTTAACCCATCTCCATTAATGCATATTGCCCCTTGACTGCGGCTTACTGGCATGAGTCTAACCAGTGTCCGTCTTGGAGAGGAGAACCATGGCATCTGCCTGTCTTTGATTTCTTCCTCCCAGAATTCTGTTCTGTCTACTCCGCCCACCTAATTTTCTGCCCTATTAAACTAGCCGAGGCATTCTCTTTATTTAACCAATAAAAGTAACACATAGATAGAACACCCTCCTACACCATTTTACCTAGTTAGAGGTTGCCAATGCTAGTAAATGTAAGAAGATTAAAAGGAATATTTAATAAGTCGAAGAATACTGGAGGCCAAATGTCTCCTTGGTAGGTCCAGCACACGTGGGTACTCTTACTAAAGATAATGCTGAGGTCAAAAGGCAGCTACATACGTATTTGTATTTTTTAAAGCTGTTATAATCTGGAGTTATAAGTTTTACAGATTTTAAAACAAGCACACATATACACACAGATATAAAATAAGCATACTATGGAAACAAACACACATACACACATAGACATAAAACAATCATAGTGTGGCCACATGATTTTAACAAACAGACAAAACTTTTTTGTGAACATGTGTCAGCTGACCAACTTAAACTCCTGGTGTGGGTGGCAGAAGCCCAGGAAGCAGACAGGTGACCCCATTAAGGACCAGATTAGCAGACACTGTAAGAGAAAATAGAAACATAAGATTGGAACACATATTCAGTTTTGGAGTAGAAGGACAGGGGGGAAATGGATCCATTGTAGAGAACAAACAGTGAGAGAAGTGGGGAGGGTGGATAGGGAGGGGGAGCAGGAACACAATATCCAGAAACAAAGGACCTATGGGGGCTTGTTTGTTTTATGTTAGATATTGACGGATGTACAGTATCAGATAGCACCAAGTTTAAAAAAATGTAAATATCAGCCCAAGGGCATTAGAGGATCTACCTTGGAATTGCAGGCAGCCATCTTACAAGTCTATGCTAAGATTCAGGGCTCAAAGCATAGCACAATTCATCCACCATGTTAGTCAAAAACAGAGAGATGTGGGGTATTCCTTAGAAGGACATCGCCTACCCGAAGGAACACCAGAGGGACAAGGGCTGTCTTGCCCCTCCAGGTCAGATCAGGTGATGGGCATGGGCCCTTGACTTCAACAGTCAGCCTGACAAATGTATGGGCCCTGGATCCTAATGGCAGTAATTTGAAAATGGAGACTCACCCAGACAAAGATGATCTCAGCCTGGTGGAGAGGAGATGTGGGCAAGAAAAGTGTTTTTCAACATGCAGCCCTGGGCCAGTGGGAAAAAAACTGCCCCCTTGGTGACACCTTCAGATAAAAGTTTTTTATGGCCTCATAAACCTCTCTGCTGACGCAATAATCCAAATCAGACCAAATCAAACCAAATTAGAAAAAAAAAACTAAGATTTAATGGATGAGAGGACTCCTGGGTGGCCTTCCGGGTCCCCCCAGAGATAGAGACCAAAGAAANGTGAAAGTAGTCTTGCCCCTCTCTGGAGAGGGGTCACCATTTGGCAGGCTTTCTCAGAGGTGGAGTCTGGACGGAGGCAACTCCCAGGGGAGGAGCCTGGGATGGAAAGTTCCACCAAAACATTTTGGACTCTTTGGATATAGGGATGTTAGGGCCTGGGGGGAAGCCTCCAACCAAATTTTCTTCTGTGTTC
Organism: Bramus lutescens; assembly: GCA_001685075.1. Classification (NCBI taxonomy): domain Eukaryota; kingdom Metazoa; phylum Chordata; class Mammalia; order Rodentia; family Cricetidae; genus Bramus; species Bramus lutescens. The sequence goes on along the minus strand of LOEQ01007003.1, from coordinate 8,711 downwards.
AAAATGACTTAACTGCACTTACTGCTGTACTGTCTCCCCTGATACTGTGCTTAAAAAAAACTACAGTTAGTTTGAATATTATCTCCATCCTGCCTTTAAATATCATTTGAAACCTTCCATCTACAGTGTTTTCCTTTCTAGTTGCTATATTAATTTAGCCTGGAAAATACTAGCATGTCATGTCATTTGCTCTGTTCTGCTACCTCTCATCTCTATGCAGTGCATACATACAACGTCTCCATTTAGGAGGTGTTGATATGACAAACACTAAATTCAAATCTTTAAGTAAGAAAGTCCATGGAATTGGTAATCTAGACCTGGAATATCTGATGAAAATACAGTGTCTTTATTCTAAAGAAAGATTGGAACATAATCTGTGTTTTGGGCTTAAAGCTTAAGTAGTATCTTTTAAGGATATGCCATGTGATGGCCATGTTTAACAAAGTGCACTGATAGTGACATTGGGTATAAAATGTATACTCAGAGAATATATTTTCTATGTAAGCAAACAACTAGCTTTAATTTGAAAAATTAAATGATTTAAGTGCCAAATTACATCTGTGCTGAGAGAACATAATGGTATGAAAGACCATTGTTAGAAGGTCCAAGATATACTTAGTAGTAGAATGTATTAAATTGGAAGGCAGATTACAGCTTGCAATTCCTTTATCTGAGCTCTATATCCTAGGAACTTGACAAGGACATGCATATTTTATGATAAGCAATAGGAACAGATTCTTTCTTTTCCTTTAAAGAATGACTTCTTGGTTTTATGTGACAGTGCACAACTGTGTAATGTGAGCTCTTTCTATCTGAACTCTCTTTAGTCACATTCACTGTCACATCTTAGTGGTTGCTGAGAATACATTTTTAAATGCATTTACAAATTTAAATAACATCATATGTCATTGTTTTTGTGTGGATGCAAATGTAAAAATAATGAAGTTACTAATGGGTAGACTTTGCACTCAAATTTTCATTTTAGTAATATTTTACAAGTTGGACAAATTTTCTTCCCCTCTTTTTTTCACAAATCTCTTCTCCTGTAGTTCATTTTTAGTTCAGGGTTTTTGCTTCTTTTCAGCACTAGCTCAGAATTTGACAAAATGAGTGACATTATCAGATATTGAGAAAGAATGCAAATGAGGGCTGGGAGATGTGTTAGAGCTAAGAGAGCTTGTTGTGGAAGTTTTTGGATTTCAAATTGTATCTTCAGTGTCACTTAGCTTTTGAAATCTACATAGGTTTAAACCTGGAGATATCAGGTAACAAAGCAAAAGGATTACTGTGGCTTGATGTTACCAGCCAGCTCAAGTCTCACCAAGAGATCCTGTCTCATGTGAATAAAGTGGGGAGTAGTTGAGAAAAACTCCTTACATGCTTTCTTATCGTCAACATTCATGAGCAGGGCTGTACACAACTATGCACAGCTATGTACAGTACACATACAAACATACATCAGAGACAGGTGGAGGATGAAGAGCTGGAGAAAAAGAAGAGTGTTATTATTAAATAACTAAAAATTATACTTATTCAAATCAGTGTCTTATTTTGAAGGAGTATGCTAATTATTTAAAAATATACTTTCATTCTTTACCTGTGGCAAAAGGTACATGTTGATATTTTTCCTGTAGTTCCATAGGTTTCATTTAGGGATTTATATCATTCTAATGGAAAAGCACAATCTTTCTGAATTGCATTTCAAAGTTTAACCGAAAAAAAAGTAATGTTCACACACATTTCAAGATGGCTTGGTTAGGGAAATCCACTAGAGATACTTACTTTTGCTTCTTTGCATTTTTCTATTGCTTAGCTACCACTTATTTCAAAGGAATAATAAAATGGCAATTCCCATCTTTGGATTAAATACTATTGTTTCTTTTAAGTTCTTAAAGATATGTGAAAGTTACCCTATCCATTTCTTGAATAAGAGAAATCCATCCATATTTGTTTAGTTTTATTTTGTTAAAACACCCTGTCTTCCGGGATTCTATGGAATTTCTAGTGAAAAACTCCCAGTTACTGGCCAGCAGTGTTGATGATGGTATCATCTATAGTGTTATCACTATTGTTCTGGCATCACACTTTGCTTTATGACACATGTTAGTATCTCGATTTTATTCTCTTGTATTCCACATTTTCCTGGAAGTGAGTAGATTTAAGCCCTATCTTTAATACTAGGCTTGCTTAGATTCTTTCTCAGTAGAGGCTCGTTGGTGCTCCATAGATGCAAGCATTTATTCTTTGTCTAACAGGCATTCTGCATTCATAGTAGTTTACTGAATGTGTTTCATATTTAAACCCTTTGGACAACATATGGTCTTTTCTGATTTTGTTCTATAAAATAAACAGTATCTATCCTTAAAATTATTTAGTAATTAAAAACTTAAAAATGTAACCTCTAAGATAAAATGGTTTATTCAGAAGTTATCAATGGTACAATATAACAATTTCACTTTAATATTTCCAGTTACAGCTTTCAACCTTATTGAATTTTATGTCTGAGAAGATTAAGTTTTTATAATTTTTGTTCTAATGGTCTTATTGAAAGAAATCTTGGGCCAATACTGCAGGAAAAAATCATTGCATACAATTAACTTTAATTTATACTTGTTGGCTTTAGAGAAAAATTTTATTGTCGTGTGAAAGGAAATGCATGTGTTCTCACTTGATAGGCATCCGTACAAATCATCTAATCAAATGAAGACATTCAGTGTACAGATTAAATAATACATGTTTCCAGTGCAGGGATATTTTCAAATCTGATCTAAATCTATTTCATATATTATATGTTGTCAATACCTTGAAAGACTGGATGGCTATTCAACCCAAAAAATGTACCAGGAAAAACTTCACATAAACCCTGTCAAAGGGGAGAGATGACTTGAAAATCAAGAGATAAGAAATTGTCTTTCATTCAGATCCCTGTGCACATTCATCAAAATATACACAACCAAAGGACTTGGGTTAACTAAGGTCACTATGAAATTAGAAATTAAGGAGACTGCAGACAAAGAAGTGGCCAGAATATTCAAAAGTTATCCAGTGTTTTGCCTTAGGTTTTTCTTGTTCTTGCCTCTTTCTGCCTCTTCATTATGTACTATACACTTTTATTCTTTTGTTCCTTTTGCCTAGGCTTCAAAGTAAAGACATATTTTCAAATTATAACTGGAAAGGTAGATAAGAAGAGAGAGAGAAGGTGAGTGAAAAAAACAGATTATGTTTATCTCACAAGAGTCAGAAACCATGCTCTTCTTTCTTTTTTTTAATTATTGTTGTCTACAGAAAAATACATGAAGAGTGGTAGCTTGCAAGTGGGTCTCTCCAGTAGCATAAGAAATGTAAATACTTTCAATGTAGGTAGGTGTCCATGTTTATGACCCCATGCCTCATATTATAGACTCCAGATTTTCATCAATACGAGAAAAGCTCTCCTGTCAAGCAGACGCAACACATGTGGAATGCTATGGATGATCTCCACAAACAAATTAAATGTTTCCTATTTCTAGGATATCCCATTAACAGCAATTGTAAAATCATGAAGAGAATCTCTAGTGGATATTTAAAACTATCCATCACCATAATCCTTCACTTGAGTGTTTGCAAAGATGGGGAAGATTGAGCAACTCTTTAGAATGACAGTGAGAGTCTCCCTGGGGCTGTGCTGAGATCCACTGCTGAAGATAACTGTCCCATTTTCAATAAAACTCTGTGGGATAATTTTCTACACTAGGTCCCCAAATACCTTTGACTTAATTGCTTTCTTTACTTTTTTTTAAAATTGAGTCGTTACATCTGACTGTTGGAATCAGGGATTAAATGTTACTGTCCAGTTCTAGAGTTTGTTAGGGGAAACTTTATCGAAGTTGATACTAAACACAAAACTTCAACAAAGACTTTAGTATCTCTATGATGACTAAGGATAAATTAAAAACTTGATTTTTTTCTTATGGAAAAGTATTATAAAAATTAAACATCTGTATTTAGAAAGCAGCATGTATTCTCTAATTTTATTTTCATTTCTTCCAAAGAACAAGCTCCATTCATGTAAATGCTATGGTTCTTTGGTATGGGAGGTCCTTCTGTCTATATGTTGCTTTTACTGGTTAATGAATAGAGAAACTACCTTGGCCTATAGCAAGGTAAAATTTAGTTAGACAGAGAAATCTAAACTGAATGCTGGGAGATAGGAGGTGGAGTCAGAGAGAAGCCATGAAGATGCTGCCAGAGACAGACATACTGAAACCTTGCCAGTAGGTCAAGAGCTTCATGATAAAATACAAAATAATAGAGATGAGTTAATTCTAGATATAAGAGCTACTTAGCAATATGCTTAAGTAATTGACCAATCAGTGATTTAATAAATACAGTTTTTGTGTGGTTATTTTGGGATTCTTGGCAGCAGAGAATAGGCAAGAAGCCTCCTACAACAAACTGGCTCCCAATGTGGTTGACTACATCTACATAAAAATCTGAAAAAAAGCTTAAAAAATAATTCTAGACTTAAAAGAACATGGCTTTTAATAGCCACATTTTTTTTCCTAGATAAGCTTGTGGCAAGCAAGGGCAGACTGCTTCAAGAGAGATGTAATAAAAACTGCATGGATTCTTTACTTATCTAAATGGCAGCTTCCTAGTTCTCCAACACAAATGGCTCTGACTCTTTCTAGAGGTCTGGCTACAGAGCATTTTAATGGGGTTTGTGAGCAGAGTGTTACAACTTGATTAATGGCCACATAGACTCACCGTGTGTCTGAAAATGGGACTGTGAATAAGGCTTGCACTAAAAAGACCTCTGCCCCACCATGTTGGACTGGATGGAGCCAAAAGGCAAAGCAGCCTCAGGACTAGTCATACCACAGCTGAGTATTTTAAGAAGTACTTCTGGTCAGAAAATAATTATAAAAACACAATAAAGACAGATACAGATTTTTAAAAAAGACCTCTAGATGAGTCACAGTGTACTCATAAATGTACGTAGGCTTGGGAGAGAAAAGAAAAAGAATATTGACAGTTATAAAAAGAAGCAATTTTTTAAAAAAGGTAAAGTCTTTAAAAACACAGGGTATAGACAGGCATAAATTAAAGGAGTAAAGATAATGAAATAAATATTAATAAGTAATGGAGTAAAGCAAATAAGTCTCATAAAGATGGAATATACAATACACAGAGAGTCTGGATTGTGTATAATATTGTGTTTCCTTTAATTTTAATTTTTATTTATTTATTTATCTATTATTTATTTATTTATTTATTGCCTAAGAAGGAGGTAAGTACAGAGAGACATTTCATTGTATGGACTGCTAAGTTAAACCAACATAAAGGTATCTTTTCTTTAAAATTTTGGTCTAAGGATATGGTGTTTTGAAAGAGAGGTTCTTCTTTTGTTTCCACAGAAAATGAGAACCTGTGGATTAATTCTAGATTAATGTGGTTTGGTGAACCCCCAAAAAGTCACTGTAAACACCCCCAAAAATTACTTTGCCCAACAAAAAGCAGGAAGCAGTTTGGATAGAACTACACCCACATTCCCTAAATTATTGTTTATAAATGATTGTTTACATTTAAAGGGGAATATGACATAGAGATGAACACTTTACATTGGTATGGATCTTGGTTTACTGGTACAAATTTAAGGTCACATATATATATTTCAAAATACATATGTCCTGCAGAATGTCTAGCAGACTCTTTCATGAAGCAGGAACCCTGAAGGACTGTCTCACCTCTAAGTAAGTTCAACAGTCATTTCTCTGTGGGCCCTGCAAGTCCAGATTATACAGCATAGCAACAAGCAGTCCAGGCTAGAGCAGTTTCTTGCCCAAATGGCTAATAAACTCTATTATGAGCCTCTTTGATGCCCATCTTCCTCTTGAAGTATTTTTTAAATCTATAATTTTAAATCTATAGTTTTTATTGGAAAGCTACGTGTTGGAGCCCACAAGACTATACAGTGAATGCACAGCTGACAGACCAATGGACAGATCCACAGAAGTGTATACATCCCGTCCGTGTGGAACAACCCACTTTGCAGAGCTGCAGGAACACTTGGCCTTTGGAAAAGTTGCTGTCACATATGTGGAAACCTTTTGAAGCCATGATTCTTCCCTTCAAAATGGGATTCATTCCCAGAACACTTCAGCAGTTTAACCTCTGCATGGGCAATGGAGTGACCTTGTTCTATTCCCTATACCGTGGAGCAAACGCATTCACTCTTTTTCCTAGCAGTCAAATTTATATAGAGTCAATTCCACAACATTATCTGCTAATAGACCTCAAAGAAATTCCTATAGAAGACAGGCACTGATCATGAATATAGCATGCACCACCTTCGCTAACAAATAAACCTGGAGGTCCACAAAGCTGTTTATCACAAAAGAGATTAGATAAGGAGAATGGGTGAATCCACGATTCAGGGAAGTTTAGTAACTTTATCTAATGGTAGGTATTTCCCCATCAATGCTGGCTCTTTCCTGGGTTGGGCCACTTGTTCTGGAGTATCACTTTTGCTTCTTCAGATTCTACTTGCCCTCTTTGTGATTTTGATATGCATGTTATCATTGTCCTTGCCTATGGAATTTTCCACCTAGACCTATAAAACCTAGAAACCTCCTGAAGATCAGCCCTTCCTCCTCTTCTCCTTGCTACTTCTTCTACTTCTTCCCCTTACTCTTCTTTCTTCTCTTTATTCTTTTCCTTATTCTTCCTCTCTTCTGTGTCCCACTTCACTTTTCCCCCTTACATGAAAACTAAAAAACAGGCAGGGGTAACATATTTGAGTAGATTTTTTACCCTCAGATCCTTGTCTGCCACAGACTTCCAATTCTGAGCCATGAGGGAGTATTGAGGCTGGTCCTCTTCCCCATAGATACCTAATACAGTAATTTCTATTACTTAAGTTCTTTAATGGTTAAACAAATCTTATAAAGTTGACATTTCAGTGAAATTTTGAATGATAGGTAATAAAGCATTGTACTTAATCTAGGTTATAGTAAGTATCTCTGATGCACCCAATTTTATAAGCTCTGGTTCTGTGCTTTCAGCTGTCTCTGACCCATCAATCATTAGGACGCCATCTGGAGGGAGTGAAGAGTCTGTGAAACTTTCTGCAAGTGCAAATGTACAGCATGGGAGCTCACATCCACACCAGGCTTTATGCACAGTTTTATCCTTGTTCAGACCATGAGCTCAGGCTTCCATGTAAATAAAGAAACTGGAGCACTGCGGGACCCAGCCTGGCACTCACAGCACAGAACTCAAAAGAATACATGCATCAAAAACACCCAGGAGAAAGCTAATTGGCCCAGGACCCAGTGAACAAACCAACCCTCTACATCATTGGATGGATTGTCTAAAGTGGTGCTTCTGCCATGCAACAAGAAATTCTACAGGATCGTATCACAAGTAATTCTATGCCACCTGATTCTCAGTAGCAATGAATTTCCAATTCCTCTTTTCTTCCTCTTTTTGAAACTCTTTTCTTTAAGACAGAATGAACATGTCTTTCCTTCAATGTCTACAGTCTCAGAAACCCAGAACAAGACATCCCTGATGCTTTCAGAAGATCAGTACCAAATTTCTGATGAATTTTTAATTTGTCTGTAAGTATGAGTGCTTCCTTGTCTACAGTATTCAAACATCCACAATAGTCAACATTCATTTTCTTACTTCAATAGTCACATACAATCACATGCTTCAGTCAAATAATAAATGATGAATATATTCAAAAGGTTACTTACATAAAGTTTACAGGATAACTCATTAGTTTTTATTCACCTTGGGACTTATCCTCATTCCTGATATGCACAACCATGACAAGGAGCCTGTGTGTGATGTGTATCTTCTCAGGTTCCCTTACTCATTGTCTTTTTTAGGTAGAATGAATATTATATCTAAAATAGTAGAAAGTGTTAAGTTTTTTCTGGACCAACAAACCTACCCACCAATGCAATAATTCAAATTAGACCAAATCAGACTGGATTAGAAGAAACCCAGGTTTAATGGAAGCCATCATTCCCAAGTGGCCTCCTGGATGCACCCCAAAAAACATGGAGGAGGAAAGGGGGAGACCACATTTTCATTCTCTAGGGAGCAGTTTAAATTGCCTGCGTGAGTGGTCTTGACCTTTTTTGGAGAGGGGTCACCGTTTGGTGGGCTTTCTTGAAGGTGGAGTTTGGATTGAAGCAACTCTCAAGGGTGGTGGCTTGAAATGGAGTTTTCCTCCCAACATTCCCAAATGGATGCTAGAGTACTGGAGTGAACCACCCAACTAAACATTCCAGACACTTTTTGGATAAGCATGTTAGGGGCTGAGGTGTTATTTCTGGCCAAATATTCTAGACTCGTTGTATATATGGATACCAGGGGGCTGGAGTGAAGCCCCCAACCAAACAGAAGGTTTTATTCTAAGTCACTCTTGCCTCTACTTTCACTTCAGTGCAGATATCTGCTAACTGAGTTTTCTCATATCTCTAAGTCATTTAAGAACTCATTGGGGGTTATTCAAGAATGTACAACCTGATCCACAGTATCAATGAGTGAAGTCTAAATTTGGTAGTGAAAGATTATGGCACAAATGAGGACCTTGGTGGGTCTATTGTGGGTGAGGATTATAGGCAGGAAACAGAATATATCACGCAGAGAGCTTGTGTAGTATGGAGTTTTATTTAGGAAGAGTGTATTAGAACAGTAATGGGGAGGAAGTGAGAGAC
>LOEQ01007002.1:53994-66515 GCA_001685075.1 Bramus lutescens | reverse complement strand
CAGCGGACTGTCGACGTCCTTGGAAGCCAGGCACCAGGGCTGCCATGATGATGCTGGTGACCTCCCTGGCGAAGTCACCCCCATATGCCGACGCGAAGACCTAGGCGAGCCAAGGTGCCAGGCACCAGTCTACTTCCAGCCTGCAGAGACGCCTCTCTATTGCTTCTTCTATCCCTATGCTTTCCAAGGACTTGGAACAGGAGAGGTGGCCACAAAGCTTGTTGGTTCGCTCTGGTGGCCAAGTTTGGGAGGCTGGCACTCAGACACTTCAGAACTGACCAAGCTGTGCCCAGGGCGCTGACCTGCAACCCTCACCCCTTCCAGCGGGAGAAATGTGGCGAAAGGGAAGGTGGTGTCCAGAGCTGACAGTCTAACATTACATGGGGGAGGAGGGACGCAAGGGATTGGGGGACTAAGGTAGCTTCAGTGAAACCCAGTAAGTAAACCTCTGCCAAGGCCGGCGGGAGGCGCATATGCCACCTAATCGGTGCTGGCTACGACTTGACACTCAGACCAGGTCACTCAGTGAAGAGGCTGAGCGCTCAGTCCACTGATCCATGGGACCACTTGATACCCCGTGGAGCCTCATTGCCGGGTCCCCAAGATACCAGCCAAGGGAAAGTTCTGGTCGCCCAGGCTACCCTTCCTATTTGCTGTGCCCCCTTCTGCTCTGGGCTCTGCAAGTGTCAACTGGGTGCAGAGAGACGTTTGGGTGTCCAGAACTGCACCTTGACTACCCGTCTGGACATCCCTATTAACCCCCAGTACCCTCTTTCAGGCATCCTCCCCCGTCCTCCATCCCCTCCCCCAAACTATAGCCTGAGCTCGCTCTTGTGCGCGCGCTCTCTTGGGCCCAAGTCCTCGCTGGAGCGGGACACGGAGGTGGATGCAATTCCCCTCGCCTCTAGCCGCCCGGACCNCAGCATCCTCCTCCGAAGCAGCTGCTCCTGCACTTGGACAGCCTGGACCCTCGTGCCCTGTTCACGGGGCCTCGCGCGAGGGGCGCCCCGGGACTTCCCCTGTGGGCCGGGTGGAGGAGGAAGAGGAGGAGGAAGAAGAAGAGAGCTCGGGCCAGGACCCCCACCCTATCAGGAACACCTGGCTGCGTTACTGCCATTTCTTTTTAAAGGAGAGAAGAGAGCCAGTGAGAGCCATGGGGGGCTGCGAAGTCCGGGAATTTCTTTTGCAATTTGGTTTCTTCTTGCCCCTGATGACAGCTTGGACAGGCGACTGCAGTCACGTTTCCAACCAAGGTAAGGGACAAACCAAAGGGCTGGGGCATGAGGGTGCCTTGGGAGTGAGCACTCTTGTCCACTATTGCAGGTAACTTTGTGCCTGGGTCAGCTCCTCTGGACTTGCCACACAGTGATTTCTAGGATGTTTCCTAATCTGAGAGCCCTGATTGCATTGCCTAGGTCCAGCTGCCCCTGGAGCTCTCTTCCATTCTATCTAGAATTCTTTCCAATGCTTGAGCATCCTCAGCACATGGGTTGCTGAGTGGCATTTGTCTCATTGCTTTTGATTGTGCAGTCCTCACTGGAGGTCAACGTATGTGGCAAAGACCTAAATGCTTCTTGGAGAATTTTTCTCAAAACAGCAGTGTGTGGATTTTCCTTTATAGCTTCTTGACAGAAAGGTCATGACTCTGGCTGTACCCATACACCTGTAACCAATAATCAACCTGTTTTCTCTAGTAACTGTGGGTAGACCTTACTCAGTTTCTTAACTTTGTCAACCATTCACTTCAAATTATTCTTGCAACAGACGCTCACATATCTGTGTTGCTGTTTCTATTTTTGAGAGACCTGGCCAGATGAGTGAGTGCTAAATCTGAAATTCCAAGTTATGAATATCTTATTCATAAAGTCTAGTTGTATATGATATTTAGAGGACTTTTACCAATGGAGTAGTGGAAAAGTGAATGTGGATATTGTGTGAGGAAAAATGATGAAAAGCATGCAAAATATTTGATTTTTTCCTTTCACTCAATTTTTCATGAAATATATCTTTCGGATTTCTGCTGTGAATGTTTAAGGATATAGAAAAACATCATCTGCATGTCATATATGGCTTTCACGCTAAGTATCAACCAACCATAAAAGTTTTCTAGCAATACCTGTCTGGATGCTCTCACTGACATGGTGAGGATCACCAATATGTCACCTGTTAACAAAGGCACTCTACACAGACTTCAACTCTAATGCACTTTTGATCAATTACACTTGTCATTTAACATGTAAGATACATGTGTAATGGTCGAGAGAACAATTTCTGAAAGTACAAATAGAGGTCAGATGAGAGAGTGGACTTTGTGTTTGATAAGAGGTTAAGAGAGAAGGCAAGCCAAAGACCAAAGACTTTTTTCCTAAGTGTGTATGTGACATATTACTTTATCAAGAAATGAAGCAGTCATTCAGAAAATATTCACATATTCCCATTATAAGTAATATTATTGATATGTTTTATTTATTATTTTTATCTGAAGAATATTCAATCACAATTATTTATTATTTGATTAAATAATTCACATTTATATATATATATATATTCCCTGTAACATTGACATGTCATGTAGGTGACAGCAGCTATAATGCCATACACGTCCACAGAGGTATAGTTTCAGACTTGTTCCTCATCAGTCTTCAAGGATTATTGTTATTAAGTACTCAGATGTAGTTTAGTTTACTTGTGTAGAAATAAAATGACTGTGAAAATGATATGTAGTTATTTACTTGACCATTTATTTTGAAGGAAAACAATTTTTAAAAATGAGGAAATCAGATATGTATATAATATCAACATTGTTGTTTATGCAAATGAAAAGTATATGAAGTTTGAGATCCATGTTCACTACAAAGTTTGAAATGATTGCAGGCTGAATTTTCCTGAACAGTTAATATCTATAGTACCTATGTAAGTCAGCACCAGTCCTAGGCCCTGGCTTTATTCAGATATCTAAAACACATATGAATATCCCAAAACTAAAGTGCCATTCTACTAAAGCAGGTCATAATCAACTATGACTTTATGAACATTTATATCAAATGCAAAAAACTAGTGGATGTGTTTCTAACCTCTTAGATTGATTTTCTTCTTTCTTTTAATAAATTTCTCATTTTTAATGATTTTTTTTACCTAGAGTAAATAGGAAACATATGAACCTTATTGTTTGTTTCAATTTGTGTAACTTAATGCTTGGGAGTGTTTTCTAGCTATCCTATCAACTTAAAATGACCATTAAATATCACTCAGTAAAACTTTTAATTTGAATTTGTGTTAATATACTAAAAATTCAAGTATAAAATTATCAGTAGCCAAAATAAAGTTCGATAAAATTGAGTCTGTTCTCCACTACGAAGTTACAAACTATGGTCACATTTTCATCAGTAATAAATGGTTATTTGTCATACTGTGATAATTATAGGTTTAATATCACACATTGAGAGAATACTAAAATAATCAGGCAAATTAATAATAAATTATTAATTTCTATAGATTACTTATCTAATATTTTAGAGAAATATTTCTTAATTTGTAATTTTATTATGAGACAGCAAGCTAAACATTAGTGCTTGTCTATCTAAAAGGTGGAATGTAACAGATTATATGAAAAGCACAAAATATTCAAGTAAAATTTGCATTTAATTGTAATATATAAAAATAAATGTCAGAGATGTGATTAACACTTAGTTTTTAGAAGATTCTTTTCATAATGCTTATAATTTTATTATTTTTTGAAACCTGTTATTTTATATGGAACAAATTTTCATTTTTCTATAACCTTCCTTCTTGATTAAGGACAGTCACAAAATGAAATGTCATTGCTCTGTGTCTATTTTGCCAAATGATTATATATAAAATCCTTCATGGATGAATAGACTGCATTCACCCTCTGACCTCCTACCCTAATCTTCCACACTAAGACAGGGTCAAATAATGATGCTGACAAGAAGTGGGCTACCTTCCTCTCAGGATGGACTAAGGGGAAGCTCACTATAGAAAAGGCTTCTTGTCTTTGTACTGGATGTAAAACTATGTGCTGTGAAGATAAATAGATTAGATTGACTTTCTTTCTATTTCCCAAAGCTCTTTGAATCAATGTGAAAGTAATGGTGCTTCCCATATCACTTCCTCTGATTAAGTAGACGCACAAGTTCTGTTAGACTGTCTCTCATATGCCATTATTTCCACTTGTATATTTTGAATCACAGTATCATTGAGGTATTGATATATTTTATTTAAACTCATATTTTAATCTCTGAAGATGTATAACCTTGCATCCCTTTAGTAGTGAAAACCTAATCTTACTTCATGTGTAACAATTATAATAGTTACTGGTCATCAGGGATCTATTTATTCAAAGATTACTCTCCCTTAGCAGGGTATCATATAGACTAACTGAGTTGATGCATCTGTTAGGGTGCTCATGTTATAAAAATAATCAATTGCATACAAAATAATTCATTAAGTCAACTTGTTCAACTACATAAAGCAGTTGATATATCTATTGTGTGATATGACTTGTTATAAGACAATACTGAACAAACACACAAGTAAGGTTGCCATGGTCCTAGGACATTTTTTTAAATTTATTATGGTAAAATGATAGCAAGAAATATGAGCCTGTATGTAAATATAAGTAAACATGTTAAAGAGAAAATATCTTCCTAATATCAATTATCTAAAAGTAGTTGCCATATCAGAAACATTATTCATAAATTGTTAAAACTGAAGAAATATAAGAATTTAGTTAATATAGTTTTTAAAATTAGAAAAATTAGATAATTTACCAAAACTATTTCTGCATGATTCTTAAAATAGTAACTATTTTCCCCAGATAAACTATTTATAGTTGTAGGGTTGTTTGAGATTATTATCATATGTCCTTTTTGACATAATTATATGTAAAACCTATAATTTCTTTTTGCTATAAATAGTAAGTTCAGGTTGTGGAGTTATAAGCAAAAAAATGCAATATAAAAAATAAAATATTTTTACCAGTTTCAGTGTGTTCATCAGATTCTGTATATTATTTGCTCTAAGTTACAAATTAACTGTATCTGAAAATCTTATGGCAAAAAATAGTAACATGTTCATTAAAGTTATACCCTTTAGAAGTAACATAAATAAAATTATTAAATATTAATATAACACGTTGTTGTTTTTCAAATGGAGAAAATGTTCTTTTAAAGATATAAAAGAAGATGAAGTATATGATATGACCTTTGAGTCCAGGAGACTTTATAACAAATCTTGCATTTGACAACAAAACCATTCTCTATTGCACCATCTTTTACATTTAACTACAAAATTTTCTCTATACACAATTGCAACAACCACTTTTCTGTCCTCCTTCCTTTGGTTTAAAATTTCTTGGCAGTCTAAACTTGGTAGACATCAATATGCATAGCTAAATAATGAAAATGATGTATGTTTGCCAATCATTTAACTAAATAAAAATACCAAATTAATAAACATATGTACAACAATTGAATAAATTTAACACTTACATATATTAATTATGTAACATTAATGTTAAATTTGAAAAATATATTGCTTTTATCACTGATTTATCTTGACTATTTTGAATATTGTTTCTAGAATGTAAAATTTAGTGACTGAAGAGATGGTTTGGGGATAGAGAGTTCATGGTAAAGGATAGGACTTTGTTTTCTATTACCCACATTTGTTGACTTACAACCGCATATGATTGCATATCCACTGGGATTATTCTATTGGCCACCTTGGCCACCTACATGTACACACATACACATAGCCAGACATATACACATAATAAAAATAATAGTATATTAGTTTAAAAAACAGCTAACTTTCAAAAAATAGTAAATACTATATATAAACAAAACTAATAAAACAAAACGAAAAATAAAATTTAGGTAATGAAGAAAAAGTGGAGGTGGCGGGCATATTATGTTCTCCCGTATAATCTGTTAAATATTAAAACCAAACAAACACAAAAAGAAAGAAAAAAGAGTCAGAAAAAGCAACTAAATCATCAAAATAAAAAGGCATAGGACAAATGCATTGTTTTAAATGAGGCTGTTGAAAAGGGCCTGTGTTGAGGTGCAATTTAAGCCTCATCCTCAGGGAAGAAAAACAAATAACTTGTTCTGAGCAAGAAGTACACTTATGATAGAGGGAAATCGTTTGTGAAGAACTGTGCTCCATAAATATGAAGAACTGAATCCACTATGACTGGAGCTTACTGAGCAAAGAAAGAAATTGAAATAGTGCAGCTTGAAAGACGGCAAACAGAATTAATGAATAGAAAATGAAATCATGGTAAGAAGCCAGGCTTTAATATTATCTCAGATAAAATGGGTGGTAAGGGAACTCAGGTCCACCTCAAGTGGAGAGAGGTGGCTGGAGGTGTGAAAGAGTAGAAACAGGAGTCTGGCTATTGTTCAGGAGAATGACTGTGAAAGCCTGGCCTAGAGCACTGGTGATAGAGACAGAAAGAAGCAAATAGGTATTGAAGGGGTAAATATTGGAAAAACATTATCCCTACAAAGAAAGAAATAAAGGTATATTCAGCATACTGATTTTATTTTTTTTGAGAATTTGAATTAGATATTGTATCATACCCCATTAAATGGTCTTAATTTGTGATTATTCATAATCAGTGGGTGAAGGGAATTCATAAAATCAAAAATACCTCGCAAAAGTATGTAGCTCATTTCTCATGTTTTCCATTTCAAGCTGACTAGTGTAAAAGGATTCATATGAGTCTAAGCAACACTCCTCCACCGCCTCTGCATCAGCCCCTACCTCCGAGTTCCTGCCCAGTTTGTGTTCCTGTCCTAACTTACTTCAAAGACAATGATATCAAAATATAACCCAAAAACAACTCCTCAAAAGTATTATCATAAAAATAAACAATGATATAAATATATCTGATATATTTATAGATTGCATAATGATATAAGTAAATGTATTAATGGATTTGGTGATAAGGCCTCCATGTAAAAGACTTTCTGTGTCTCTCCTTTGAAAGTTTTTTTTTTCTAATCTTAGTAAGATTTTCCTGTTTCAAAATACTGTACATGATGCTGATAGATCAAATGCAATGTACTTATTCTTTTCCTTCACCACAGCTTTCTGTTTGTAGTTGTGTGTGTGTGTGTGTGTGTGTGTGTGTGTCAGAGTATATGATGATTCAAGTAGGCTTGGTCATCTACATAGGACAACATAGTTTTACAGTCTAAGTTTAGGGAATGAAAAGCCATGGAGTTGTTTTTAAATGCATCTGTGTGTTTCAATACTGTTTTAAAAATGAAAATTCAAACTAATATTGCACATATCGGGTGGCCCTTGGACTTCACACAAGGCAGGGGACCCTGACTTCTCTTAGGAATGGAGAGCAAGGGGGAGGGGGAGGGGGAAGGGGAGGGAAATGGGAGGAGGTGGAAATTTTTAATAAATAAATAAATAAAGACACACGATATTTTTAAATATTCTCGATGAGTCTCTTCTCTGCGTTGAGTATAAATAAAAAATGACATATGTGAAGACAGTGTTTAGGATCGGCAAAAAAAGAAATTTAAAGGTATATGATATGTGGTAACAGGGACAACGGAAGACTCTTCAGTAAATTTTACATAATTCAAACCCTTTCTGAACTGTTACTTACCTTTTAGTGTGAGATACCTTCTAAAAAGTCATTGAAAAAACTATTAAAATTGCATGATAGCAAAAGAGCCCATAAACATTTCTTTAAAAACAGACAAAATTAGAGAGCAGAAAAATTCTAATTTAAACACTTCAATATATGTGATGTCTATTTTAAAATTCATACTATGAACTTTAAATATTTGTGATATTTTAAAATACAATCAATGTAATAAATCTTTATAGAATGAAAGAGTGATTCCTTTTGAATAAACAGCGTGACTTCTTATATGATACACAATTTTAATCTTTAAATATATATGTTCTAAAAATGTCAACGTTTATTCTTTTCACCATATTTCCTAAAGACCTGCTATTTGATTATATATATATATATAATATATATATATATANATATTAAGATATATATATAAGTGTCCTTGCTATATATAAAGGATCCAGGACCATGTTGAATATTGGAATGTCTGAGCCAGTATAAACGTTTAGCCTGTCCCCAAATTTGGCATAAAATTTTGTTTTTTCAATATTTGAATTGATAAACTGGAACATATTATAAAATCATGTTGGTCATATGAAGTACATATCATATGACATGCACACATTAAAAACACACACACATACATTAGTTGATGCTCAAATAAAAAATATGTATCATTTTCTGAAAGCTTAATCTATCATTTTAGTGTAATTTATGTCAATGTTCAATAACTAATTTATGCAATAGACTCAATATATAAAGTGTCAGGGATCATAGGAGTTGCTGATACTGCAATGATGACAGCCAAATATAGGGAGTTTCCTGAAATTCTATTACAAAGGGTGTAATATTGCTTTAGGAATTTTTTATTTATTTTAAGAGATTTGATGATGTTAGTTTAACATCTTTCATTGTAAATAAGACTCTGCAATAAAACGGAATAATCAAATTCTATCAGCAGTTTTTGAGCTGTATTTTTTCTTAAGATATCCTTCTTTTAATTTTATAGCTATATATATGCTTAACTAAATTATGTAAAAATACAGAAAATTAATTTACAAGATTACAATGTTTATGCAAATAAAGCTTAAATATATCACAAATTTATTACTTTCTATAGACAGATATTGAACTAAGATTTTGTTGACGGGCTATTAAGCTGTTTACTCTTGTGTGTTCATTTAAAAGGATATTTAATTTAAAATGGCAATTTGTTATGTAAATTGTAAATTTCTTATGTAAAATGTAAATTTCTATTTTCAGATAGCAGTGGAAAAATTTTTTGTTTGTCTGCTTGTTTGTTTCAGCTTTAAAGAAAAACTTAGGGTGAAAATGCAAGCTTTAAACCCATATCCTGAAAAATAATTTCAGCTAGTTTCTGAGTACACTGCTCAAATCCTCAGCTGCTGACCTATGTGCTATCCTGCACTTGATGAACATACTTGGAAATAATTGCTCTTCCTCACATTCCATTAAAATTTTTCAGGTGCTAAAGTCAAATTTTTGATCCCGGGAGATGTATAATATGGACTTGAAAAATCGGCGTGAGGGATATAAAAATGACTTAATCTGTTATTGTCTCTTTTAATTTCTCATAAAATTACAAATACAGGTATGCAATGAAAAGCATTTTATGCAAATATGCATAATTCATTTAGTACATCCATCTGCTAATACCAGGTCAATTATGTGCTCTCTGGAGTAACTGTTCTATACTCTGGAACTTGGATTTTGTGGAAGACAAGCACAGCAAATAGAAATACATTATCTACAGTACTTAGAGCCCAACATCTAGAATAAGAATACTCATAATCCATATTTACAGAGCCCATGATTAAAGTAAAACAACATATGGAAATTTAGATGCCAATGGTAATTGTAACTCTCTTTTATGCAATTAATAAAGTCCATTGTATTTTGGTTGTGAGCCTAAACTAACAGCTGAGCCATCACTCCAGCCCAATGGGAGAGGGTTGGAGGGGAACATAAAAAATGTGTAGCACAATAAAATCAATAAAATAAAGTTCATTGTAATCTAGAGAGTAAGAAGTCTTGTGTGATATATTCCAAATAAAAGCTGAGAATAACTGAATGTATGCTTCCAAGTAAAATCATGTTGAATCATATTTGATGAGACCTTGAATTTTCTTTAATGTTACTATGATACTTTAATATCAAAGGATTATTTAAATTAGATCTATAATTAAAGACTGTAACTGTAAAAATTATCTAAGAAATGATATCTCGCATCCCTCCTAAATTAACCTCATGGTGCTGGAGCAATAGTAACGAATGACCTGGCCTGATTAAGGTCACTCTGAAAATAAGCCTGTTGGTTATAGATTCTCCATGGTGAGACATATGCTGAATAAAATGTTATGATCTATGACCCTTCAATTCTGAAACTATGAAAGTGTCTACTAATGAAAATCACCTTAGTTAAAAACTTCTGTTATAAATACGTTTTATCCTTTATTTCTTTGAAATTAAAATGTGCTTAGTGTTTACCTTGTGAGTGAAAATAGTCACCAATAAGCATGATGACTAAAAGTTGAAGAAACTGCTAGATCTGATTATTCAAAATCAAATCTGATTATTATAATTTCTACATGAAAATATGTCTCTAGGCACTGATGTACTTGCTCCCTTGAAAGAAAAATTTTATGCTATCTGTGAATATTTTAATTTAACACCAGCATTTAGTAGAGGAAGTTCACTAATGCCTTGACTATTTCACATGCTCCATTTAATGAAGGAATAGTTGTAAAGAGACCTTATTTTTTATTTAACAAACCCCAAATATTGGTAGTTTTATGCTCTCAATACAGAATACTACCCACCATGATTTTAAAACAAGTACAATTTAGCAGCTCCAATACCATTGTCATTTTTATGACTGTACTAGAATTTAGTCACTAAGAAGGCAGTAATTTATTGTCTTACAATGTTGCTCTATAATAACTTCATTTTATAGATTAGACAAAATGTGGTACATTCACTTTCTTAAAATAACACTTTGCTGGTTGGTTTAGTGTAAAGTACAAATGTAAGAATTGTTACAACATTCACCAGTTTATAACCAGAAAATGTTTCGATTGGCATATTGTTTCTGGAATTTTCAAGAATCTTATTAGCTTAAATGGTGACTTTAAATTTAAAACTTTAAGTGTTAGCATTTTAAAGTTTTAATAGGCTTATTAAAGTTAAGTGATACTGTTTCTTTAAAAATGCTACCAAGACAGAAGTTTGCTTATATTTCTATTGTGAGATTCTGAAGTAATTGTCTATTGACATGTATAGCAACCTTTAAATATGTAATGCTTTAATTTTTGTTACTTAAATACAAATACTGCAGTTAGTAAGAAACATTAATATAATCTTATGAGAGTTTTGTTAGTTTTTTAAAAAGTACATATCCAAATTTAAATTACAATATTCGCACTATGCTTCTTTGTGGAACTGAGTACAGGGACTGTAAACTTTATACTCCAGTCTCCAAAATCAGCGAGATTAAGGTTTAGCTCACCCGGATGAAAGAGACAGCTCATTGGCTAAGAGAACTGACTTCTCTTTCAGAGAACATGAGTTCTGTTCCCAGCAGTCACATAGTGGTGCCAATCACCCTTAACTCCAGTTGCAGTGGATCCAGCATTCTTTCCTGACCTCTGCAGACACCAGGCATGTACATGTGCACATACATATATGAGGGAAAATGGTGATACAGAAAATAAAATACATCTAATGATTTAGTCACCAACATATGTAAGTACAACATACACGCCTAAGTATCTGTATTTAACTGTTCTAATGACCAGACTCTTTAGAAAAATTAAAAGTTCTGTGCTCAAAGATATATAAAATAATATACAAAGACAGTGAAAACATGGAGTCATTTAATAGGGGCTTGATCATATATTGGACATAAGCTTGTGATTATTTGAATAAAGCCTGTCTTCACTCTAAGTCCATTGCCATAAAAACAGATGTCTACATGACATCAGTGCAGTAGAGATATGATGTATAGCAAAGGTCAAGAGACGAGATATAATGTAAATTTTACTCATAAGACATTCTTGTTATGTAAAGGATGGGGTTGTGACTCATTAATCACAATATTCAACTTCATTACCTGAAATAAGACAATTAAACTAAAACTTTTATAAGCATCCTAATTTTTAAACAATTTTAAGTTACCGTGTCAGCAGTTAAAGATTAAAATTTACTGTACCTTTAAAGCGGAGTCTTTACCATGTAAATGGTTCTGTGGCTTAACCTGAGTGTGGATTTTATTACTGTATGGTATAATTTGAATTTTCTAAATTTTAAATCAAATTCTCATAGCTTTCATTTTAATTCTGGGACTAATTTCAGAATAGAAAAAAAAACAAACTTTATATTTTAGCAAGTTACATGTAGACCTGGCTGTTCCTTGGCTATATCTTTACATGACTGTGTAATTGGCAATATTTGAATGGTTTTTCATTGTATGGAATTTATTTTAAAAATGTCCCTTTACTTCTGGGGAGATCATTGCATGAATCAGTGCTTTTCAAGCAAGTGTGAAGAATCTCTGAGTATAAAGACTGCATAATCCATGTAAAATCTAGACCTGGTGGTACATCCATCCATAACTCCAGTGCTAAGAACCAGACATAGACAGATCATGGGTCTTGCTTTATAGAGAGCTCCAGGTTCAAAAATGATCCTGCCTCTTGATGAAGAAGAAAGAAAGAAAGGAAGGAAGGAAGGAAGGAAGGAAGGAAGGAAGGAATGATATACATAGACAGATCGATACATAGATAGATAGATGATTGATAGATACATAGATACATAGTAGATGGATGGATGGATGGATGGATGGATGGATGGATGGATGGATGGATGGATGGATGGA
>LOEQ01007002.1:38469-48688 GCA_001685075.1 Bramus lutescens | reverse complement strand
CTGGATGGAGGGGGGAGGACCTTGGACTTCCCACAGGTCAGGGAACCCTGACTGCTCTTAGGACTGGAGAGGGAGAAGGAGGGAGAAGGGGGAGTGCGAGAGAACTGGGAGGAGGGGAGGAGGTGGAAATTTTTTTAAAAAATTAAAAAATCTTTTAAAAGAACATACTTTAGAAAAATCTTTACAAAAATAGTTTTTCTGAATTTTATAGAGTTTTGTTTTTAACAAAAGTCAAAGTCAGTAATTATAATTTTCAACAATACTGTCTATTTAATAACATTTTATTTGTGGATCTTACTTTGCTTCATAGTGGAAAGGCTACTTAGTATTATTATAATATATTTATATATATATGTATTCCTCTGTTGATCATCTATATAACACTTCCTTGATTAATTAAAACTGTTCAGTACAGTGTAACCCATTTTTATAAATGAAAAAATACCTATGGCAAGTCATACACTTGAATTCTCCCATGGCATTCTTCTTTGTGGAGAATTCTCTCAATGTAGATCTAGCACATTAATGTCCATAACTTTGTTAATTTTTTATTTTCCTCTTTTGGAATTGTTATAGAATTTGTTCCAACATTAGCTCTATGAGGCATATTACAAATGATTGAATTTATTGTATCTGAGATAATATTTAGGACATTTGTTTTTAATAAATAGTTCTGCATTAGGTTCCCTTCATATATGTTGTGGGTGTTAGCTTGATGTTTTTGTGAGACCACAAACTGTGGGAACAGATATGTTCTTGACTTTTTCGCCAATTCTTGAAACTCTTTTCCTCTTGTTGGGTTGCCTTGTCCATCCTTGGTTTGAGGGCTTTTGTCTTGTCTTCCTATATCTTGTTTTGTCATGTTTTGTTGTTATCTCTTGGAGGACTGCTCTTTTCTAAAAGGAAACAGAGGGAAGGCAGATCCAGGGGAGAGAGGGGTAGGGCAGGGGCAGGGGCTGAGAGGAGTGTATGGAGGGAAAACTGTGGTCAGAATGTATTGCATGAGAAATGAATCTATTTTCAATACAAATGAATAAATATGCTACATGAATTTGATGTGGATGGTTTGTAAAATATTAACTTGGATATTTGATCACTAAACATTCTAATTATTTTCTAGCAACAGGGATGAAGCTAGCTCACATAAACAGAAAAGAAAATTTTTAGTAAGCTTTTGGACAGCCTGTAGAAGCAAAGAAATAGAATGAACTGGAAAGGGTGGGAACAAGGAGAGATGCTGTGTTCCAGGTGTCAAGGGTTTATCAGTCTCACTGGGCTGAATTAGTTCTTACCATTTCTATTATTTCTTGGATAGAAAAAAATGTCTGTCCTACAGAGTGATATCTGCTTGATGTTGCTGGCTCATGATTATCAGAGAACAAAATAAAATAGTATAGTCACCTGATTAATGATATTTCCAGGACTGGACAAAATGCAATACAATAATTCTTTAAAAATCTTTTGCTGATGGAATATTCCAAGTGGATCAGATAATGGGTGTCCAGCACCCAACATATATCTAACCACTTTCTGCACAGTATAATGATAAAATATCTTCTTTTAGCATTTTAACCGCATCAAAAAGTTAAGTGGAGAATATAGGCTTGTCTATATCAGTGTAGAATATTTTTGTTCAGACAAGGAAAGTTAAACATTTTGTTGCTAGGAAAGTTATGAATCATTTGATAGAAAATCAGCAGTGTAAGAGATAGATAATAACAGAATCCTGAAGCCAACTTCCTATTTCTTCAAATACAGTACTGGCACATTCTTTGTTATCGTAAAACTCTTATTCTGTAGTATGTAATATAAGGGAAGGTGGAGGACACCTGGACTTCTGACCATTTTTTCCAAGAACTTTGACTTTCAACAAGTGATTTAATATATGTCAAAACTTGCATTGCATTTAAAATATGATATGTCATTCTAGTTTTGTCATCTGCTGGCTAAATAGGAAACAATTTCTTATGTTTTTTAGTGTGTGTGTGTGTGTGTGTGTGTGTGTGTGTAGGGAACAATTTGTAGGAGTCAGTTTACTCTCTGCCAGGTGGGTTCTAGTATTGAGTTCAGGTGGTCAGACTTGGCTGTCATCAAGCACCTTTACTAACTCAATCTTGGCTTCTAGTCCTATAGGAAAAAATTTTAGGAAAATTATGCTGTATGCAATATTTATCTACTTTCTACATTGAAGTATTATGCTTTGTATGCAGTTTATTCCTAAACTAGAAGAAAATCAATATACTTCTAAATTTTATATTTTGAAAACTATCTAGGAACCTAAAATTTAAATAATTTGCAAGGTAAGATTTTCACATTTCTTTCTTAAACATGTGTTCAGATAAGGTTACATCTCTGGGAGCCACTTTCAGAGACTACTCTTTTCTAGATACCATCACATGTATTTCAAGTATACAAACCTTACAGCAATCTTTAAACTAGTACTATTATTATATCAACTTTATTTATGAGGAGAACACAAAATAAGCAATTTAGCAAAAAGTTTAATTATATTAGTTATATAATTTTATTAATTAAGTTTTATCTTCTCCCAAAGTCCTAACACACATAAATATATATTTATATATAATATTTATTTATATACAAATATATTTAATATTATCTATATATAAATATAGTTATATACAAATATTTATATACATTAACATATTTTTTCTGAAGTTTGACTACTCCTTCAAAAGAGAAGTGTGAACAAAAGCGCATGCCTGATGTTTTTGATTCCATATGTTGAGTTTTTACAAATTTTGGAATGATTGTTCATATATAAGAAAATATCTTGGTTTGTAATTCCAGCTAAAGTTGACGTTTATGTTTAGTTTCCACCATATATAAACAATCTCAACATAATTCTTTCTAATACTTGTGGAGAGCCTCCTTTCCAGCTACAAAACATCACATGGGGTTGTGTGTGACATTATGTCAAAACTCAAAAAGCTTCAGATTTAAGATTTCCTGATAGAAATTCTCAAATTGGCATTAATGACGTGACTTAAATAAAAACTTAAAAAAGTGAATAAATAATACTATTGTTTGAAAAAAATAATTAAAATTTTATCTTTCATTTATTTGCATAAATTAATCTAAGTTTGTTTAAATATTAAAAATAGTAACTAAAGCTCTATGAGAATGAAGAAAATCCAAGCATTTCCTCTCTTCTTCTGTACATTTACCTACATGCACAAAACCCACATGTCTTACCCTCCGTAATGATGGTCGACAAACAACAGTGTAACAGAGTGAAAGAAACATAGAAGAGAACTACATTCATGACCAGGGATCAGCTAGGCTTCCTTCAATGGCTTTGCATGGTTTAAGCAATAAGTAATGTAATATGTAAAGTAAGTTTATTCTGTTCAGAAATAAGTAAAATGAACTGCAGAATGAGATAGGAAATTTTCATACTGATTGCTTCTAGTCTGTTGTTAAAAACTGTATGTGGTGAGGTAACATCAGAGTTTCTCTAAAAGAATAGCTGAGAGATACAGCTCATTTTTTCTTTCAGCTATATGGGATAATTAAAGAAAAGTGGAATACAGTTTTCTTAAGTTTAGCAGAATTAGTGATATGTAGAGTAAAGATAGCTTACTATTGAAAATTAATTAGTCATGTTTTTGATGTGTACCTCTATATTGTAGTTACTTCTTACTTTTTAAAACTCTTTGTTGGGCTGCATAGTTAAAAGAGTTCAAGATTAAATTTAAAAGTAAAGAATAGTTTTATTGTTCTTATTTATTATTGATTGATTGTTGACAATTTGATGTGTAAAATATAACTATAATTTTTATATAACTATAATTTTTATTTGGGAGTGTTAGAACATATCACATTTAATTAATCTGATTCAAATTTCTGTTATATGGTAGTGTGTAAATATTTTTCATTAGTTAAAAGGAAACTATTAATGGATATAGAATGAAATCCCAGAAATTATTTTAAGGTCTCCAAGTATGTTAGACCAGATAGACTTGGAATTATTAAATCTCAGACTTAGCCTTCTGTTTACTGGGATTGAAGGTATACAACATGAAATTATGCTGAAAATAAAAATGAAAAGGTAGTTAATAGAAAGCAGTATATTAGCACTATATTTTGAAGTATAGGTGAGTGAAATGAAAATTTACAATTGCCTAAATTTTGTTGAGTAAATGAAAATTTAAAAATAACTGACAAACATGGGCACACTTTTTAAAATATTAAATGTAGAGTTAAAGAAAAGAAAAAAATTTTCATTAAATCAGCTAAATCAATTCATTTTGTCAAATAAAGCTGCATGTAAACGAACAAGTCATTTAATTTTCTTATTTGCCTATCAAATAAGAGAGAATATAGCTTATCATATCATATTTAAACATTGATGCAGAATGACTTTTTACAAAAAAAACACAAAATATACCCCAAAATGCTGCAACTGTAGAGCATTTGGAAAAACATAAGCCCATGGTTATTTTTATAATACTGGTACAAAAATCTATAGATCTCATGTCCTCTATGATAAACATGAATTCTATAGGAAGAAACTGAACTATATATATATATATATATNTTTTTTTGTAAAACCTTGACATTGTTACTTATGCTTCACTGTACAAATAGATTTTATTTCTGTTCTCATCCATATATAGGAGAGTCATGTGTTTTCTTTCCTCAGTCAATTACCTTTTTTCAAATGATGGCAGTGAAATGTGAATTATGATTAAGAACAAACAATTTAGACCATTAATATTCAACCATAATAGGCTAATTTCTTAAAATCGTGGAGAAACATATGTAAAAGCTTAAAGAAGTAATGCATTTGTTTCTCAGGAAGGCACAAACAGGATTAATTAAGTTAGCTGACTGACATTTTTTTTTCCCTGTGGCCTTGGGCAAGTATTTTAAATCATTGAGTCACAGTTTGCAACTTGGAAAGATACTGACAATTGTTGGAGGCTCCATTTTATGGGGTTTTAGTCGCGATGGAATACTGTCTGTCAAAATGTTTTGAGCATGGTGAAGAGCAGACAATTGTATTAGTTCATTTGGTTTCACAGCCATGCTGGAACATCTTCACACACTGTCGATCAAGACATTTAATCATTCATTCCACATTTACTGAACAAACATTAATTGAATTCCAGAAACTGTGATTCATGTTAACATTAAACAGGGAGCCACTCAGCCTAACTCTTGAGTCAAAAGAGAGAAAAAGAACCGAAGACTGAAGGGCCGGTAGCAGTGATGAGGCAAAGTGGAAAGAGAAAGGGAAGTTTATTATTCTGCATGCATGATACACACAAGTTCTCTTTTCTACCTGACGGGGTAGCTATATAACTGAATTATAAGAGTAATCTCAGAAAGTTTAGTCTTAGGCGGATACCAATGCCACATACATACAAAGGTGCCACTTTAAGCTATAAGCATCTACTCTTTATCTCCAAAGTCTCATGTTCCTTTCACAATGTAATATATGGTGTAACTTATCCTTAAACTTTCTAACTCATGACATGTCGCAAAACACTTAAATGTGATTTACTCTCAAATTTCAAATGTATCATAGTTACAGTTTTTATTGGCACAAAGTAAGCATTCAAATTTCAAAAATAAAGACTCATGGCACAATTAGGAACAATTAGATCAAACCAGAACCAAATTCCAACACAGAAAACATAAAATACAGCAGCTCCATGGCAGGTACCTAGGGCTTATTGTGAAATCAGCCACTCCTTCAGTTCCCACATCTTCGGCACACATAGCTTCCCTTCTAGACTTAGACTAACTCTATTTTTCATTTCCAGGCCTCCCTGGAGAAAGTCATATGGTACTGGTACCTCCAATATTCTGTAATCTCCACTGCAATTTAGGCTTTTCCTTCTGAATGTAGCCCCAAGGGGTCTCTAGAATTGTCAAACAGTGCCTGTCCTTAAATTTTCTCCATGATCACATTAGCCTTACATCTTTCAAGTCTCTAAAACCTGCACCCCCTGGAAGATGTTGTCAACTCCCGTCAGCTGTGATATTCTGGCCTACATGCAACAAAACTATGTCAGGTTCTATATGCTGATCCTGAGGAAACAATTTCACAGACGACTGCTTTCAAGCACCAGGAACCCCACCCTCATTTTAGGCTTAATTCCTTTGAATAATTTAGACTTCTACAAGATGGAACATGCCATGGTTTGAACTGGAGGGAGGCTTAGGATTTGCCTTCAGGACATTCTTCTTTTAACTCAGTACAGTTCTGGAAGTTTTCCTGAGTGGTCTAGATTTGTTTAACAAATATAGCTTTCTCAGCACCAGCCTGAATTCCCTTCTTTTGTGAATTTCCTTCAACAAGTAAACTAGTCCATTACCCTTAACTCCAATCTCACTTATGTTCTCTAGATACAGGAAGAATTTTGCTAGATTCTTGGTAAAATATCACAGGAACAAACTGTAGCCCATTTTTCTACAAAGTCTTTTCCCCCCTTTGAAACCTCATTACCTTACACTTCCACAGTTTATTTCTCTTTACAAAGCCATCTTTCAGTCTCCACCAGGACTGGCTAATTAGGCTCTGCCAACAGGAATTGCCAGTTTTTCTAGTTCAAAGTTGCAAATCCTTCCACATTTCTTCCATGGAATGATTCCAAAGGCTAAAAAGCCACATAATTATGGTTATCACAGCAATGACCCCACTTATTTGTACCAATATTTTTTCTTAGTTCTTGTTTTCCATTGCATGAGAAAATGCCCTAAAAAATCAACTTGAAGTGGGAAAGATTTACTTATGTCACAGCTCCTGCTCAAACTCCATTGTGGTGAAGAAGTCAAGCAGTTGGAGAGTGGGAGACCTGTTCAGATTACATCCACGGAGTCAAAGAAGGAAGCAATGAATTGATGTCTGTTGTAGCTCAGCTAACTTTCTTCTTTTCCTTCATTCAGAGCTCAGCTCATGACTAGTATGTGTACTACCCTCATTTGAAGTAGATCTGTACATCAGTTAGTGAAATCAAGATAATACCAACAGGCATCATAACAGCCCTTCTCTTATTTTAGATTATGCTAAGTTTACAATTAAAAATGAGCCATGACAGGATTTTTTCACTAATAGTATTATCATTTGGCTACTATTTACTGCCCATAATGTATTTTTAATAATTAAAAATGATTATGGAACAATTGCGTGTAAATTAATTTTATTTGTTTCATTACTAAATCACAAAATACTTTAAATACAGTGAAAATACAGTTTCTACCATTTTTTGTCTTCTAAATTTAGCTGCATCATTTATTATGCTTTCTATTTTAATTATCAGTCTTCTGTGGATACTTAATACTATATGACTGAGAATAAGCAAGTTCACCTAGGTGAGTATCCCCCAATGAGACAACCTGCTAGAGTGTTCACTTTTTGTTCACCAGTATTAATACATATTAATGGTGGCATATTATTTGTATTTTAATAAATAAAGCTTTCCTGAAGATCAGAGGGCAAAGCAGCCATACTAGTCTACCATACAGGTCAGGGAGTAGGGGCACACACCTTAATACCAGGATTAGGGAGACAGAGGCAGATGGATTTCTATGACTTCAAGGACAGCCTAGGCTACAATCTGTGTAAAAGAGAAACAGAACTCACACAAAGGTGAACCCAGCACTTAAGATCACAGGCCTTTAGCATTAGAGAGGTGGAGACAGGAGCAATAAGGTTGGGCTTATTGAGGACTATATAAGGGGAAGAGACAGGATTTCTGAGAAACCATGATTAAAGTTTAGTAGGTATGTCATAATATTTTTGTTGTTTATGTTGTAGTCACTTATGGATATTGGTGACCATATGCAGTAAATCTATTAGCATGTCTTAAATGGAGAACTAAATATTTCATCTTCTTATGAAAGCAACTACTTTGGTCACTGAAGGAACAAAATATGTATGAAGCAGGGATTGATAATAAAATCTTTTTGAACATGATTGACACTTTGACACTTGTGAATACAGCTCTAGTGAACATGAGTGTACTGACAGCTCTTGCCCTTACAAATGTTTCTTTTGTATATTTACTCAGTAGGAGGAGGGCCAAAAATTAAATCAGAGCATGTCAGAGCTAGAGGTCCTATCAGTCTTGCGCAGAAAATGGTGATCCTCCTTACTGATCTCAGGATGAATTAGGAAGGTTGACACTTGTAAGAACCAAGATTGTGCTTACTAAACCAAGAATCAGAATTTGCTGGCCTTTCCCAGATCCTTCAGTTTTCACCAAGAATGAGAAGATAGGCATTGCGGATGACATTTAGGATAACATAAAAAAATAGTTTTATTTCTATTCAGAAGATTATATGTAATAGTTTATGTTCCCTAACCTCTAGTTTATACTTTTCCCTTATTACTGCATTTAACTTCAGACTTATAAGAGCATAAACTCAATTATAATACATCTTAAAATTAAACTCTGTCATAATTTTCATTAGTTATCAATTTATGACAGCTCATTTTGCATCAGGAATTTTGATTATTGCAGTATAACTCTATTTGCTTTTCCCTTTAGGAAATGCTTTGGTTATCATTATAATTCAAATTTCAATGTAAAGAGGAAGATTTCTCTAAAACATAAAACCAGGAGCATTTCTTTGTTCACATATGAACATTATAGACAAATATTTTCCTTATTTAACATTTGAATTAAAGATACTTGATTTACCTATGATGGCTATTTCTCTTAACTAATTTTATTTTAATAAATATCAGTATCAGCTTCTCTCTGCATTTTATTTTCAACCTTGTGTTTTTAAACTTTGGATCAAGAAGAAATTTTTAATATGGTGCTCAATTATAACTCCATTCAAACCAGCAGTCACATTTTGTCATTCACCTTTAGAAGCTCAATTTGAAAGCAGAGTACATGTTTAGCTTCTGAGATTCTTATTTGTGCAGGATTTTTCTTGTCAAATTCAAACATGTCATCTGTTGTTTTTTGCTTGTCAGAGTAAAGCTGTTAATGCTTAGAAGTTGTTCTAGTTTCATATCTATTGCTGCAGGAACAGAAGACAGGCTGGTGTTCCAGTTTAGAATTCCAAGTTAGTGTCCGTCATTGTGAAGAAGTCAAGGCAGGAACTTGAAACTGCTAGTCATAGCACACTGCATAGCTGAAAGCAGAGCAAGATGAATGAATGCATGCTCCAGTTCACTTGCTTGGTCTCAGCTCAGTCTCTCAACTCTTGAGCAGTTCAAGGTTTCCTGACTTGGGAATGAAGCCCTCACCCTGTGATGGGCTTCTCTTATTAGTTAACTAAAATATCCTGCCACTACAGACAACCCCCTGGCCAATCTAGGGTAGAACTCTCTTGCATGTGATTCTCGAGTGTGTCAGTTGGAGGTGGAAGCTAACCATCTGCATTAGAAATCTTCTGTCGATATGAAAAATGCCATAGCCAGAAACAACTTACAAAAAAAATAAAAAGAGTCTATGTGAGTTTAGAGTTAAAGAGTGCTAATTGTGCACTATGGTGGGAAGCATACAAGCAAGTGGTTATAATTATATTTTGTATATGCTAATGAAAATAAAATAATATAAAAATTTTTACTGGATCAAACCTTCTTGATCAAGTTATCTTTATTATTTTAACCTTGTAACTACTAGAAGATTGTCTTGTACTTCACATCAATAAGGCCTCAGGCCCATGTTTTCATCTAGAAATGAAAACTAGCAAAAACATATTGGAACCTGATAGATAACAGAAGATGCATTATCTGTATGACATATGTTGTTTGAAACACTTTTATTTAAATAAATATGCTCAAATTATAAATTGAGGACATTTATGGAACTCGTTCTTTAAGAAAGTCATATTCACATAGAAAGAGAAGCATGTTGGTCAGTTTTATTTAATTCTGTCAGAAGGGTAGCAGAGGACAAAAACCTTAATGGAAGAAGAACATTTCCTTAAGTATCATTTGGCTATTTGAAATTCCTGTGTTGTGAATTTTCTGTTTAGTTCAGTGATCCATTTTTTTTATAATTTATTTAAATATTAAAAATTTCTACCTCCTCCCCTCCTCCCATTTTCCTCCCCCTTCCCCCATACCCCCTCCCTCTCCAGTCAAAAGAGTAGAGTTCCCTGCCCTGTGGGAAGTCCAAGGACTTCCCCCCTCCATCCAGGTCTAGAAAGATGAGCATCCAAACAGACTAGACTCCCACATAGCCAGTACATGCAGTAGAATCAAAACCCAGCTCCATTGTCCTTG
>LOEQ01007002.1:7847-26203 GCA_001685075.1 Bramus lutescens | reverse complement strand
TATATAAAGAACTCAAGAAACTAGACATTAAAACTCTAATTAACCCAATTAAAAAGTGGGTTACTGGTCTGAACAGAGAATACTCAACAGAAGTTCAAATGGCCAAAAGACGCTTAAGGTTTTGCCCAACTTCCTTAGTGATATGGGAAATGCAAATCAAAACAACTTTGAGATACCATCTTACACCTGTCAGAATGGCTAAAATCAAAATCACCAATGATAGCCTTTGCTGGAGAGCAGCAAAACTGAGAAGCTGTTATTCATATTTTTAACATTCAGCCATAAAAGAAGAATGTGGCATTAACTTTCATGGTACATGGAATTAAAGGGATTTAGTTTGTTGGAGAACATTTACAGAAAGATATACCATCCATTTCGGAAAAAATAAGAAAATTCTTCTTATCAAGTCATACACACAACTGTTAATAATGTTTAAGAATACAAGTGTCTATATTTTCAGGCAAATTAGGCAAGGTTTTAGAAGCAATCCTGGGGCAGGCCATAAGTGGTGATGAGGAATCTGTTTGTAGTGCAACTAAAGTGGGAATGTTCCAATGGTATATCATAAGTGAAATTGTTAGCATGAAAAAAGAATTTGATAAACACCAGTGCTAGAGTCAAGGAGGTTGGAATACCAGACAGAGGGAGAAGCAGGGCTCAGAGACAGCAAAGACTACGGATTGTCCTACATGAACTTCTGAAGAATTCAGTGTACAATGGCTCTTGGGTTCCAATAGGAACTCTATTCATTGCTCAGTAAGTAGCAGAATGAGATATTTGATTAAAACTATTATACCAGTGTGTAATGTCTACAAATATTTTTGATATTATATAAATAATGCTTTATAACAACTATTTCCACAATATGTGCATTGAACCAAGTATAGAAATTAATTTCAGGGTCATTTAGAATATAGGAAGGAATTGTGAAGGTCTTGTGCAAATCCAGTTCATATTATATCTGGGAATGTAGCATCTGGGTTTATTGATATCCATAAGAGGCCTTGTATGCAGTAAGACATACACAACAAAGGACAGCAATTTATATTGTAAAGCAACAATTTCTAAGCCATATTTTCTTTTATTCCCACATAGAAGTTTTAAGTTTATTTGTACCCTCCTGAGACATCTGCAGCATCATAGCAGATCAAGTTGCCACTTTTTTTATTTTTTGGCTGTCATCTAGTCTCCTATTCACTTTTTGTAGCACCAACATTGGCCTTTGTAGTACCCCTGACCTTCATTCTGTTCATGGGTTTCCTTCATCCCCCCCTCGAGATCATCTCCTCCTCCTCCTCCTCCTCTTCCTCTTCCTCTCCTTCCCCCTCCTCCTCCTCCCCCTCTCCCCTCCTCCTTCTCCTCCTCCTATTCTTTTTGGAAAGGTCATGACTTGCGGTCTGTGTTCAGGATAATACTTCTTTGCATAAGCAAAATAATCAAAAATAATGTCAAAGTAATTTGTCTTGTAAACGCCAAAATGGGTTCTGATGGGTACTGAATCTTAATACAAAGATGATGTCAGGTTTGCTACTGTACAATTTGGCTAGCCTTTTCTGTCTTTGGTACTGTTGTAATCTCATGGTGAAAAATATGAATGACCATTTGTTTCCTCTGAAACAAACATTCATGCACTTCCTGGTCTAGATGGTTACTATGTCATTCATAATGGCTATAGTCACTAATCAGCCATGGAAATAACAAGTTACCATGTTCTCTTGAATATACTTTACTCCAAAATATTGATATAGATTCAATACAATTGAAATTTTAGTTTCAAAATGGTAAAATACTAAATTAATAATAAATAGTTAAGTTTTTCCTTGTTTAATTTTTATATTTTTTTATCTTTTTAATGTCTCTGGGTCATTATTATAATATATAATCTCCATTTACCTTGCTCTTAACAAGGTATTAACAAGTTTCTGTATCTTAGGATGTAAACAGCTTGTTATAGCTATATTTCCTATAGTACCCAAGTTTCAAATTGAGGAAATTGCTATGTATAGTAAAGGAGGGTCAGGGATAGTGCTGTGGTTTTAATGTTTCCCTTCTTTTTTGTCAAGGTAGTTCTATTCAGAGGGGAGGGCCCATAAGATATTATAAGTCTCCTGGGAATGGGAAAGGAGTTCTTAGGAAGGTACTGACTAATTGAGTTGGTTCTCTTGTCTTTTTACTTTGTAACATGTAAAGGCACAAAATTTATAACTCAGCCAGCTGTGGTGGCACACACCTTTAATCCCAGCACTCAGGAGGCAGAGGCAGGCAGATCTCTATGAGTTTGAGGCCAGCCTGGTCCACAAGAGCTAGCTCTAGGACTGCTAGGGCTGTTACACAGAGAAACACTGTCTCAAAAAAAATTAACTAACTAACTAAATAAATTACAACTGAACAGTCACCATATCTATGATTTTGACTTCCTAGTCTCCAAAATGTGAGAAATAAATTCTTGTTCTCCATGCATTACCTAGCTTTGGTTTAAAAACCAAAATGTCCAAAGAGATAGGATGCTAGTCCATACTTTATATTTTGGACCAGATCTTGTGGTCGAGATTTGAAACAAGAAAATCAGGATGTACTGTCCATTAATCAGGGGGACATAGTTATGATATGGATGTATTCTTTTTTGAGGGGACATTTAATTGTGTCTGAAGCATAAAAGAAACATATGGTAAATGATAGTGTTTGGATAACTTACAATATTGAAATAATACTTCAAGTTCCAAATTGACTAATTTCATCCGTAAATTATGATGCCAGTAGAAACAAAAAAGAAATGTATTTATGACACAGGTGCAATCTATATCACTTAAATCATAGAAAGCTTTATAAATTAGAATGAAGTAAGATTCATTTAAGAAAAATAAAATTAAATTATTCAGGAATGATTTTCATTGAGAAATTTATGATTTTTAGTTTGAAAACTGTTACTAGAATTTTTGGTTAATAAAGACTAAGAAAAATGAGTTTATCTCTAGAAAGGGTATCTAAGAGAATAGCATTCTAACCATCGAACTATTGACACATGCTTGTATGGTTATATTTCTCCAAAAAAATGATAGCTCATGATAAACAAATGAAATTTTCTGTTCTGATTTGAAACCATATGTATCAGCCTATAGAAATGGGACTTTCCCTCTCATATAACACATTTTTGGAGATGGAGAGATCTTTCAGTGTGCAAAAAAACACTTGCTGTGTAAATTTAGATAGCTGTATTAAAATATCCAGTATCCATGTATCAAACCTCACATGGCCCCATGACTGTGCAGGTTGTTGTCAAGTGAGTCACTGGAGATTTTTGCCAAGTTAGCCTAGTTTCAGATTTTGTAGAGATGCTGTATCAAAGAATAAATCTGGAGAGTGATAGATGGGTGGATACCTGACATCACTTTCTGTCACCCACATTCTTTTAAGGACATATTCATTTGCACAGACAAATGTATCCATACTTACACACATAATTTTTTTAAAGTGATGCCTTTTTGGTAAAGACATATAAAACTTCTTAATTTAAAAATTAAAGAACCAATATTTTCTCAAAAATTATCAAATTAGAGTTTCCAAATTTTATTCAATGTAAGACACAACTATAGGAACTCTGCAAAAGTAATAATTGAGATACCAGCAGTATAGTTGACAATAGATATATTTGAAAAACTTTTAACCTAAGAAGGAAAAAATTCTTCAACTAGATGTGAGGTACATGCCTACAATGCATTCTTGTAGCTGAAAAAAAAGGATTTCAAATTCAAGGTCACATCCTGGCCCATGTAATTTTCTCTCAAAAAATCAAAAATACAAAAACCACTTTATGTTTCTTTAGCATCATTCAGTGATGGATCTTTAAAATTATTCTGGAAATTAAAAGTTATCAGGAAACTCAATAGGGTTTTTTAAAAGGAAAATCTGACCATGGTTTGCCAGTATTTAGTACTTTGCAGAAAATCTTTGATCTATAATTTAGTCAATAAATCTAACTTCTGGAAAGGAAATTCCATTCTGAGACAAACTGCCAATGAATAAGCCGTCCTTCTCATTGACTGATTGGTTTCGTGTATGCATGACCAGCAAAAACAAGTCAACTCCACTGTGCCTTGCCTCCTTAGGAAATAATGTTACGCTCTGCTATGAGGGCCAGGGACACAACACCTTGGTTCCTAATGACTTCACCAAAAGAGCTTTGCTTGATGTGCACATGTAATCACAACAATTTGGAAATGAAGGAAATATCAGGAGTTCAAGGCCAGTGTGAGCTACTTGTGATCCCATCTTATAAATTATAAGCCATAAGAGTTTGTCAATATTATATATTTTTCCCACAATCCATGTCTTAGATAATCTTGTAAATTAAGCAGACTATTCAGTGTATTCTGAAATATGGTTTCTGCTTCTCATCCTTAATTATACTTTAGAAACTAATGCTGAATAAAATATTCTTCTTTTTCCTAAATGTTAAAATGGTTTTGTCATTTCTACTGCATTTGCTTTATTACAGACTGTCTCAGTAATAAACAGTTTGACAATGCTCCTTAATGATTTGCCTTCCCCCACAGAGTAATGATGATACTAATGCAGGTTTTAAAAAGTTTATTTTTATTCCAACAATAAAGCTCCCATCTGTCATTCGTTTCTGTATACCAAAGTCATACTGCTTCTGGCATGGGTCACATTTGTAAATGTTTCATTTATGAACCATTCCTCCTCTCAACTCCTGTTCCCTTCAGAAATATGCCGGAAAAGATGTACTGCCTCTCAATCCCTGTGCCTCTCAATCTGGCATTGCATTTGCTGTGACATTTCCTTAGTCACTTCCAGGAGGAAACTCTCCTACATCCTTCTCATGACTTAATCAAATGATTGTGCTAAAGGCTGCTTAATGTACAAACGACATGACAACTGCTTGCTACATATTTTATGTAAGTCTTATCATAACTATATCTTTTATTATAGACTACTGTGCTCCATAGGCACTGTTACTTACCAGTGTAATTGATATGATTCAGTTTACCTATTTAGAAGACAATACATGTCCTTCAGGCAGTCAAGTATGTTAGAGTATGGTAAAAAGCACTTGAAAATTGCATTTTATTCAAGTTATTCTTGTGTAGCATCTCACCAGAATTCATAAGTATGCATGAATGGATTATCCACTTTTTGTGATTGAATAAGTACATTTCATGAGCACTTGACTCTGAAATTCGCAGGTTCATGAACAGACTTTGTCAGCTGATTTAGGAAAGACTCTTCAAAGTGTCAGTTTGTTCTAACTCTTTCACAGACTAGCAGAACTGTGGTCTGGCTCATCTTTCTGTAGTCAGCTGAAGAAATTGGATAAGGGAACTCTAAAGAAAGAAATTTCTGTGCCTAAGTGGATCTCTTAATATCAGAAACCCGAAGTGTGGAGATAAAATATGACTTGTGACTCCAGAAAAGTGTGTTACTACCCATCTGCTCTTCCTTTCATGCACCAAATGTTGGTAACCTAGCAGGGTGCTAAGATCACAGTCCATTGAAAAACAGATCAGGGTAGGTGCTGAGAATTAGACAATTACTTGTTTCAGGACAGAGCAAGTCACAATAATTAGCAAGTTGTGCTTGATTACAGTTATATGAAACACAATACTAATGACAAGTCTTATTATTGGATGCAAATGGCCTATATGTTAGAGGTTTAGAATGTATTTTTCATTAAATTCCTATAAGAAATTTATTAGGCGTAGTTATTTTGAGAATACCATAATATATTCCAAGTGTCTATCACCAAAATGCTACTACAAGAATTCACACAATGATTCACATTTAACTTAGATTTTTTAAAACTCTGTAGAAGCAAAAATAGAAAATAATTATTCATAAACAAAGCTACATGCTGCATTTTCTTCAAATGATACATTCATTCAGTAGAGCAACTGATAAGAGGGGGTCATTTCAATACTGTGCTCATCGTAGAGAAAATACATGGGATTTATGTGAGAACAAACAACTTGAGGGATAACTCAAAGGGATATATTAAACCCAGAGAAGGAAAAGTGACTCCAGAAAGGACAAAAGATATGGCTCTGCTCAAAAAGATATATATTTTGATTTTGCATTTCCTAGTAAGTACTTTGTCTGAAAACTAAATCAGATAGTTCATATGAATTTGGCACATGTTGAACATTAACATTAAAAGCAGTTACTCTTCTCATTTTTCTGAACACTCTTTCAATAATCAGTTAAGAATATATTTCTATTCAAATATGCAGTTCTTGACCGTGTTATTTTCTGTTAACTGCATTCTGCCATTCATTCTTTCACTAGTTTTATTAGAGAGAGAGAGGGAAAAGGAGGAGGCAGGGCTTGTCCCTGAGGAGCTCTAATTTAAAAATTTGATTATTAATGATAAATTATTTTGATTGTTCTTTAGCTATTGTGAAAATATGCCCTTTTAAATTGTTTCCAAGTATTTCTTTCAAAATGATGACAATGTAATTAAGATTTTTCATTGGACATTTTCTGTTCTTGATGATGAAAGCCTGCCTTTTATCAATGCCTATTTCTGATAATGTTTAATTCACTGTTGTGTCTCTAGACAAATTTTGTAGACCTTTCATTTATTTGAGACTATTCAAGAGAGCATCTTACAGACAGACAATAATTATTTCTCATTTTGTTAACTTCAGGAATGTGTTTCTACTATCTGTTCCATCCTTGACATTCTGTGAAAACTGGAATAAGTTATCCAATTACTGACAGCTCTGATGTTGATGTTGATGATGTGATATTGAATGCCCTATCTTACAGAACACCAATTCAATTACACACAGTCTCCTAAATAGCCACAATCTCTGCTTAGCTGCATCTCTAAATAAGGACATTTTAATCTGTTCTGCTATTTGCATGTCTCAATGAACTATGCCATGGGGATCAACAAAAAATTCCTAATGACTGAAGTGAAAAAACTGCCACAAAAACCCTTTGATTGTAGATACTGTAGCCTATAGACTGTATAAATTCTACAGTTCCTAATAGTAAAATATATCAGAGTCTATAGTTTCCTGATGGAATAATACCAGTACCTTCGATATGATCAAATAACCTTTCTGGTTACATTACTACTCAACTGAGATATGCTGAAATTTGTTTTATTGAGTCCATGTAAGTATAATAAAGGAAAACAATACTACAAAGGAAAAATAATTAACTAAATAAATAAATTACAAATAGTCACCATATCTATGATTTTGAGAAAAAGAACTAAAATAAAACTGTATCAGAAAAGATAAGTATCTAGATGTCCCTGGAAAGTGAGAAGAGGGAGACATAAAAGTGAGGATGGACAGTCTAGTCATATTTAATACACTATTTACAGCTTTCTCTTGGACAAGTTCATAGTGGTCGTTATCACCCTGCAGTTGGCTATGTCTTTACATAATAGCATTTTTTTTTTCATTTGATAGTAACTTCCAAGGAGCAGAGTGGAATGTGTATAGTTTGTTATTTGAGTTTGTTACATTTTATGTTTAAATAATAACAAAATTTACATTGTTAGAGCTGAAACAAACAGAATGATTTATTTTGTAGTAAAATACCAGCATGTTTTCAGAAGAAGATATTTTATAGTGAAATAACAAAAACTGTTATGAGCTCAAGAGTTCAGCACTTACATTACATTTCTCTCTAAGTTGTGAAAGTAATTTAGCCTTTCTATATACTTAGTATGTTATGTTTCAAAATGAGATTGTACAAGTTCTTAGAACTTAAAGACTGGGGAAAAAGTAATGGCGAATATCACGTAGAATAAAAACAAGTGAACGAGAGTAGAGAAATAAGCATAGCCACAGCCAAACAAAATGTTCTGAGTACAACTAATGAACAGGTGCCAATCTCTACAGATGAAGCTGGCCTCATTATTTTAAAAAATAATGATCTTCTTTGTACTGTATATCCTTGAGAGAGGCGTATTTGAGGGGTAAGCATTTAATCCTATGTACATTCCCAGCAATCTCTATTAGTTTGGGGAGGGATTAAATATTGATTGCAACACTGTAGTATACAGGTCTGTAAGTAAAAAAATCTTTACTTTTAACTGAATAAACCAGGCAGTTTTGTCAAGCCTGAATTAATTTGATAACCTCAAAGTCAGTTAAAGCACCTGAATAATATAGTATATCATTTATCTAGACAATGTCTAGAATTTATTGTATTAAAGTGGATATTTGTTTCTATAATTGATGCTTCTCGGATTATAACAGATGCATTTTCTTTCATGCATTTTCATTTTTTAGTATTACTGGTGGACTAGGGGTCATTATGGCTACTGAAACATAAAGTATTGATCCCACTGTACCTTGATACGTTGTTTCTGAGTGACTCAAGTCTTGCTTTACCCGACTCAACCTTAAAGTGGAATAATTTTCTAAAAAGAAGGCTTCATCCTCCACACATAAAATACCTTAAAGAAAGTACCCATGCAAATATCTGTGACTGTGTTTGAACTTTTAATAATACTGAACTGGTGACAATCAGCATTCCAGAATGGATGAAAGTGCTATGGTTGCCAACAGATAGATCAAGCTTCAGTATGTGGTTCTACACCCACGGCTACAGCGCAAATTAGACTTGTTGGGTGTGTATCTGCAAGGAATTGAAGGGAAGAATGTGGAGAATATAATCAAAATATATTGTAGACATATATGAAATTATCAAGAAATTAACAAAAATACTATATTTTATAACGTTGTCAGTTCTCATGGCATCAGTTTATATTTTAATAAAATTCTCCCAAAAGGTATATGTATAAATAGATAGATAGAGACAGATATGAATATAAATATATGTATTATATATGCATATATATGGAAAGAGAGAAAGAGAGAGAGAGAGAATGAATTTCATGATGGGATTTCATGTATCCCATGTTGTCTTAGAATCAGCAAGGATGACTAGATGATTTTCAGCATCTCATTTTCCTTCCTCTACCTCCTCTGGAGGGCAGGAACTATAGGCGAATCACTTTCATTTCCAGTTTAATTGGTGCTAGTGGCTTCCTGCATGTTAGGCAAGCACTCTACCAACTGAATTACCTTCCCCTTCCCGGCTCCCAGTAAAAGAGGACTTCCTTAATGAAATAACGTATTTTCTTATTAATTTTTCAAAATGATATATAAGTAAAATTTCACATTCTTTTTGTTGCTGTTGGTGGTGGTTTTTGAGACAGGGTTTCTGTGTAGCTTTGGAGCCTGTCCTAGAACTAGATCTTGTAGACCAGGCTGGCCTCGAACACACAGAGACCTACCTGACTCTGCCTGCCAAGTGCTAGAATTAAAGGCATGCACCACCACTTCCAAGCAATTTCACATTCTTTTATTATTTCATTTTAATAAAAATAACTTATATATTATAAATAGATATTCTAATTGTTTTTAAAGTAGTATCACTTAAGTTTTATAAAGAGGACTAAGACTAGGTAAATTAAAGTCATGAGATTTATTCTAAGTATTGAGACTTATTTTAATATTTGTAACTATTCTATTGTTATAAGCTTATTTTATTATTTAATTTTTTAATTTTTTTTAAATTTCCAAATGTATAAATAAAAATAACACTGATACTTTGCAGCATAATTTTAGAGATAAATATAATATTCTGGATTATTCTAAAAGTGAACAAATGGTTTCCAAGCATATTCTATGCCTTATGTTGCTGCACAAAATAAATGTTTACAAACATCGTGTTAGGACCAGCCTCGTATTTCCTTTTTTTGTTTATCTAGTTTCTTATTTAAACAAATAATTACATTTTGAGTTTTGCTCAATAAAACATTTGTTTTGAGTTTTACATTATGACTAAGTACAAATAAGCCATGGCTGCTCCGTATAAAAAGAAAACCTACTGCCCTTACATTGAGTTGCTATTGTAATTTGGGCAATGCATTCCTTTTGTTTAAAGCCAGCAGGGGGAGCTCTCATTTCGTTGGGTTTAGTGTAATTATTTTGGGAAATCTGCATTGTGGAGTTTTATATATGAAACAAAGGGTGAAATTAAATGTTCATGGGCTGTGAGGATATTAAACTCTGAACAGTTTTCAGGTTTATTTTAATATCAATGCATCATTTACTTGTCTATAATGCAATCTAAAAAAGTTATTAAGAATTTATAATGGCATCATTTTATATAAAAATACAATTAGGAAAATCTTGTTCCTGAAAGCTAGTAAATGATTCCTCCCCTAAACCCCTCTGCACTACCAATAGAATATCTATACTATCTACATTCATTTTTTTTCTGAGACAAATTTATTATTATCACTTCGAAAAGCTTGGCCACTAAAATGTCTAGAAAGTATTGTAATTGTATCAATTAACTAATTAATTCACTATCCATAAAATCAGTAACTGAAGGAGACTAAATTAATATCTGCTGATAAATTTAGGTATGAGTGATGTGTGATAATTCTTCCTGGAAGTGTTTTGTTTAGATAACTTTATTTATTATTTTGATTAAAACTGCTAAAGGAAAAAAAAAGTCTTGTTTTTCTGATTCACCAAAGGGGAAAATAAAGAGAAAATAGTAAATGAAGTTTTCCACTTTCTTGATATTTATTTAAAAATTTGACATCACTTCATGGGATCTGTACTGGAAAATTCATTGTGAAATTAATCAACACAGAGATGTACAGAAAATTTAAATGCCTTTTAGAAAGAAAGAATGAGTGAATGATAGCTATACAGCATTGACTGTTATTCTAACTTAAAGAACAAGTCTTACTTGTCACAACATGGGGAAATTGACTTCTGAAATCCTATGCAAAGTGTAATAAGTCAATTGTTAAAGATAGGTACTAAATTACTTTATTTAGACATTCAGAATGGCTGGCTGGGCCTGGGAAAAGAAATGGCAAATCACTGTCCAATCAATAGAAAGTTTCAGGTATACCAGGTCAATTAGTTCCAAGGATATATTATATAGCATAATGCATGTTCTAAGTAATATTACTTATACAACTTAAAAGTATTATTAGGCAGTAGAAGAAAAGCAACAGAAGGAAGCAGAAAGCAGCAGAACAGGATTTTTGAAGGCAATGAATATGTTTATGAATTTCATTGAATTGATAGGATTGTGAGTGTATGAATACATTCAAACTTATCAAATTAAACAGATTAAATATGCACAAATCTTTGTCTATCATTATGCTTCAAGAAAGAGATATAATTTAAAATATAAGATGGTCAAAAATTAAAAATACTAGCCACACTAATTAAGCATAATCACTTATATAATTCATATATGACAAAGACAAAATATTTTATTATGATATATTTAACAATTACTTGAGAATTTAATTTAATGTATATTAGCCACATTTACCCTAGCTCTTCCAAAAACCATCCTTCACCTCCCTACTATGTCTCAACTTTGTATCTTCATTTGCTTCATTAATAATTCATTATATCCAATTTGTACTGATTTATAATCTTAGTTTGATAATATCCCCTGGAACATGGTTTACTCACTGAAGATCACTCTTTAAATAATCAGAAAACAAAAAATAAAATCTATCTTCCTCTCCAATAAGCCATCAACTGTCAAAAGATTCTCAGTTGTTTTGGGAATTCATGAACCCCTCACATCTCCATATAAGAATATTGACTGGCTTAATCTTATGTAGGTCTTGTGTAGGCATCCACAGTTGCTATGAATCCAAGAATACATCTATCATGTCCTGCACAAGAGACACTTAAGCTTCTGACCTTCTGGTATCTGGGTCTTACAGTGGTTCTGTCCCCTTTATCACAAAAATCTGTGACCCTGGGGTGGACAGATTTGAGGACAATATCTCATTAGCGACTGAAAACTCCACTACGACATTCTCTGCTCTTACAGACCAGTTGTAAGTTTCTGTGTTAGACATCATTTACTACCCAAATAAACATCTTTGATAGAATCTCAGAATTGAACTAGTCTGTGGATATAGAGATATGAATTTAGGGGCAGCTTGATATTGTACCCACTTAGAACAGGAGTACTAGATTCACTATTTGGGATTATAAACTTCACAGTCATGTGTTCTTGACATAATTAACAGTAGCAGACATGAATTCCTCCTAGCAAAGAAGATCTTAATTCCATCCACAAAGTGGTTGATTATTTTCATAACATTTGACCCATGCACTATCTTGCCATGCAGATCATTATTGTAGTTAATATAGTTTAATTCCTTTACAGCAGCCTATCTAGAACCTTCCAGTTCTATGAAAACTAATCAGCATAGATAAGGCTTCCCTATCAGCATCAACCTGAATAGCCCATATGCTCAGAGTAAAATGTGAGGTGTCTTTAGCAAGAGGTTATTACTATCAAGTTTTGGTGTATAACCAAGAACAATGGACATAGCCTATATTATTTTCATGGCCTCCTGAACACCTCTGAAAAATAACTGCAGGAGAGGTAGTCCGCCCGTAACACAGGGCTTTTATTTGGCAGTATATGACCTTTTGAAGGAGCATTCTCACCTCTGTAGGTTAATTCCAATTAAGCTTCCTTTTATATGAAAAAAAATCTTTTATATACTAAAATAGTAGATTTCCATATCACTTTCCCTGCATTGTTAGTATGTTATACCTCCCCCATATTTTCTCTGCCCTACATGTTCATCTTTTATCCACTTTAACTCACTTCCCATGTTCTTTTTGTCCATTTTATATAATCTGTTTTTTGCTGCTTCCCCTCCCCTTAGATCTTTCCCCCACTTAAGCAACTTATGGATGGCACCTTTCTAGTCTCCTGGATTATATAGATATTATAAATTTAAAACAAAATCTTAAAGATTTGACCCAAAGATCTGCATTGAGTGATATCATGTGCTATTTGTCTTTGTGGGACTAAGTTGCCTTACATGGCATGATTATTTCCAGCTCCATACATTTACCTGAGAATTTCATTTTTCTTCACATTTGACTAAAATTTCATTATACATAGGTTCCATGTGTTCACTAAAGAGTTATCAGCTGATTGACATCTTGGCTGTTCCCCTGTCCTAGATATTATGAACAGAGAAGTTATGAACATGGATGAGCATGTGTCTCTGTAGTAGGAAATAGTCTTTTGGGTATTGCTGGGTCATATGGTAGATCTATTTCTTTTTTGAGGAATTGCCTCAATGATTTCCATACTTGCTGCAGTTTTCATTCCCACAAAGAATACTTATTCCCCAAAAGTTTTCAGTATTTGTTGTCTTTTGTTTTCTTAATCTTAATCATTATTATTAGATCAAGATGAAATCTCAAAGTGGTTTTAGGTTTTGTTTCTTCGGTAGGGATGGGAACACATTGTAAGATATTTCTTCTTCTGAGAAAACTCTTTTCAGTTTAGTAGCCCTCTTACGAGACAGT
The DNA here is from genome assembly GCA_001685075.1 of Bramus lutescens. Taxonomy (NCBI): domain Eukaryota; kingdom Metazoa; phylum Chordata; class Mammalia; order Rodentia; family Cricetidae; genus Bramus; species Bramus lutescens. Next base: position 12,830 of record LOEQ01007002.1, on the reverse strand, counting down.
CTTCAGAATGCATAAAAACCTCCATTACCTATACATATGAAAGGAAAGCATTTGCCATGTCCTTATGGTGAAAATTCTGATGGTTTATTCTCGTAAACGTTTTAAATGAACACTACAATTGCCACCTGCATTTTCTCTGCATGGCAGCACACAAAAAATATTATGCATTGATCAGACTTTCCTCATCTCTACCAGTCCCTATTTCCTCGGTCCCTCGGAACCATTCTATACTCTCATCTTCCAAGAGAGCAATATTCTAGATTCCATAGATGAAAGACGTCATGTTATACATATCTTTCATTGTTCTTTACTTCACACGTAATAATAATCTCCCATGTTGTGCCAAGGGAAGAAGTCAATTTTTTTTTATTCCCACATAGTATCACATAGTATTTCAGTACACACACACACACACACACACACAATATTTTCTTTATCTTACTTGCTCCCATTTCTTAACAAGTATAAATATTGATACAATGGATATGAGATATGCATACACTTTGATATACTAATTTCAAGAAGATGCTTAAGAAATTTTGGAGATTACTGAGAGAAGAGATCACCATGTCCTCACTTCAGTTAATGTATATTAATTGCTAATCATGCCACCTTTTAGGGAAATAGACAACAATTTCCAAAGCATAAAAATTCTATAAAAGTAACAGTATAATCTTTGTTGAACAAATATAGTCACTGGGATTACATATTTCTATATTAATTAATGTATCTTCAAATTAAAATAATTTTTATTTTATAACAGAATTATATTATAATTTTAAATATTATAGTGTCATGTTATTTTTTACAAGTTATGAGATATCGTGAAATGAATGAAACAAGCAAGTGTGTGTGTGTGTGTTTTAATGCACATACTAAATTTGGTTGTAGTTGCTCCCAAGATCTTAGATCATATGCTGAGATAGAGTAAACTAAACAATAAAAATGTGTTTTAGACGCTCTAGTCTTTTATGTCCCATTTTATTTCTTTTTTCTGATGTTGGCAGCCATGAAAAACCATTAGCTAAAAACATTAATTCATTAACAATAGCAAATAGTGCATCCTAATCTGGTCATTCCTTCTCAATCTATTAACTAGAATATTTCAACAAGAAAAAAATTTCCTTTTGAAGTTATTTTGTTTAGCAGAAGTAGTTCATACAGAAAATTCAAAATGCATATTTTACTATATTAAGTGTATGCAACACTAGTAAACATAATGCTTTTCCATTGCTTTGAAAAAAGTTCTAACTAGGTATGTTATTATAAAGGCATGAATTTAATTATGCCAGGAGTATTTCAATTTACCTTTATGTATGGTCAGATTGCTTATTTTGCCAATAGAAACCTGTGCAAATTTACTTGTTATTCCTTTTGTTATTACTCTAGTAGACTATGATATCTTCTCTATGTGACATTAGTGTTATGATAAACCAGCAATAGGGCTAGGAGAAAAATATGAATGAGTGAGTGAAAGAATAAATGAATGAAACAATGAATCAGTGATCAAAGAAACAAACACATAGATGAAGCTAAGTCTGATGGCTCAGACTGTTATGCCAGATGCTTGGGAATCTGAGGCAGAAGGGAGGCAAATTTAAGGTCTTTCTTTCTTATACAGTGAATTCAAAGCCAGACTGGACAACTTACAAAACTGATGCCTCAAAACTAAATTAAAAGCTAAGTGAAAAAAATAAGTGGAGTATATCAATCCATTAGTAGATACATATAAATTAGAAATATTTAGCAAATAGAAAACAGTATTTTTTTTCTGCTAGGGAATCATTCTGAAGTGGTGAAAAAGATAAGTTTTTCATCATTATTGGAAATGCACTTTAAAATGACAAAAGAGTAAAATGACTTAGAGGAGCAGGAAAATGCCAGAACCTGTCATGCGGAGCAAGTAGTAAGCAATCAGACTTGCCATTGGAGATGTACAGTGTAACCATACATCTTAATTGCTTTCCCTGATATAAATGAAATTACATGAAAATTAAACTGCCTTAATAATGTCCTCAACTGTAAGAAGTCTACATGCCCATCAGCCATGCATTCTATATAGTGGAAGACTTAGTTATTAGCCATGAAAACAAACAGATTTTTGAGTCATTCAGCATCAATGATTAAGGTCAACCTACCTCGTGTCAAGTAAGAAAACCAGACTCACACGTCTAGACATCATCTGATATTTACATTTATACACTTTGAAAGGTTAAAACTATGGAGACAGAAACAAGAAAATGGCTGTCAGAAGACACAATGGGAAAGAGATTCATTACACAGGATCACAGGAATATTGAGAGAACAATGAAAATATCCTCTACCTTGATTGTAGCCATGATATATTAGATGGGAGGTTAGGGTCACAATTCATATAAATGAGCATGACAGAAAGATGAATTTAATGACAAAACACGCTTCAATGCATCTAAGTTAAAAGGAGTAATGGAAAGTTTGGGGTGTAGTTTTTGTTGTATGTTCTGTGGGAGAGCGGGTAAACAAGTGTAGCTAAAATAATGTTAGTCATAATGTAGCAAGCAATAAGTTTAGTGGGTGAGAATATGATGCTTCAATTTTCTCTGTAATTATAACTTGAAAGGCTGTCACAGCTGTGTGATGGTGGTGTATGCCTTTAATCCCAGTATTTGGAAGGCAGAGTCAAGCAAATCTCTATAAATTCAAGGCCAAAGTGGTCTACAAATTGAGTAATAGAACAGCCAGGACTAAACAGACACACGTGTTTCAAAAAGAAAGACAGAGAGAGAGAGAAGGCAGACAGAGAGAGACAGAAGAAAAAATGAAAGAAAAAAGAAAAATTGACAGAATAAAAATTATGATTTATGGATGTTTTTATAAATGTATGCTTAGTAAATAGATATTAAGAGTAGTGAACTAGTATCATGTAGAAGTAAAGTTTATTCAAAACGTTGAAGAAAGTTTCATGTTGTAAACTGTCAATAAGTTGTATAAAAATTGAGCTAAGTGGAGCCACAAAATCTTTTTTTTCCTTTTTTTATTGCTTTATAAATAATACCATTCAAAATTTCCACCTCCTTCCCTCCTCCCATTTCCCTCTCACTCCCCCTACTCACCCTCCTCCCTCCTGCTCAAGTCCAAAGAGAAGGCAGGGTACCCTGCCCTGTGGGAAGTCCAACTCCTCCCCACCCCATTAAGGCCTAGGAAGCTGTGCATCCAAATAGACTAGGTTCCCAAAATGCCAGTACATGCAGTAGATTCAAATCCCAGTGCCATTATCATTGGTTTTTCAGTCAGCCCCCATTGAAAGCCACATTCAGAGATTCCGGTCTGATCAAATGCTCGTTCAGTCCCAGTCCAGCTGGCCTTGGTGAGTTCCCATTAGATCAGTCACACTGTCTCAGTGGGTGGATGCACCCCTCATGGCATTGACTTCCTTGCTCATCTTCTCCCTCCTTCTGCCCTTCATCTAGACCTTAGGAGCTCAGTCCAGTGCTCTGATGTGGGTCTCTGTCTCTATCTCCATTCATTGCAGGAGGAAGGTTCTATGGTGATATTCAAGATATTCATTAGTGTGGCTATGGGACAAGGCCAGTTCAGGCACCCTCTCCTCTGCTGCCCACGGACCTAGCTGGGGAAATTTCCTTGGACACCTGGGAACCCCTCTAGGGCCAAGACTCTTGCCAACCCTAAAATGGCTCCCTTATTTAAGATATCTTCATCCCTGCTCCCATATCCACCCTTCCTCCATCTCACCACTCCCCCAAGATCTCCCCAACACTTCCCTTCTCCCTTCTCTCTCCCCCTCTCCACTTCCCTCCACCACAACCCTACCCCCATGCTTCCAACTTTTGCCTAGCAATCTTGTCTGCTTCCAATTTCCAGGAGGATCTATATATGTTTTTCTTTGGCTTCACCTTATTACTTATATTCTCTAGGATCATGAAATATAGACTCAATGTCCTTTGTTTATGGCTAGAGTCCACTAATGAGTAAGGACATGCCATATTCATCTTTTTGGGTCTGGGTTATCTCACTCAATATAGTGTTTTCTATTTCCATCCATGTGTATGCAAAATTCAAGATGTCATTGTTTTTTTTCAAGTTATCCATTTTGTAAATTTATTTATTTGTTAAAAATTTCTACCTCCTCCCCTCCTCCCATTTCTCTCCCACTCTTCCCATTCCCCCTCCTCCTCCAGCCCTAAGAGAAGTCAAGGTGCCCTGAACTGTGGGAAGTCCAAATCCCTCTCCACTCCATCCAGATCTAGGAAGGTGTGCATCCAAACAGACTAGACTCCCAAAAAGCCGGCACATGCAGTAGAATCAAAACCCAGTGCCATTATCATTAGCTTCTCAGTCAGCCCTCATTGTCAGCCACATTCAGAAAGTCCAGTTTGATCACATGCTCGTTAGTCCCAATTCAGCTGGCCTTGGTGAGCTCCTATTAGATCAGTCCCACTGTCTCTGTGGATGGATGAACCCCTCATGGTCCTTATTTACTTGCTCATGTTCTCCCTTCTGCTCTTCATCTGGGCCTTGAGAGCTTAGTCCAGTGTTCCAATGTGGGTCTCTGTCTCAATCTCCATCCATCATCAGATGAAAGTTCTATGGTAATATGCAAGATTTTCATCAGTGTGGCTATAGGATAGGGCCAGTTCAGGCACCCTCTCTACTGCTGCCCAAGGACCTAACTGGGAACATCTTCTTGGACATCTGGGAACCCCTCTAGAGCCAGGTCTCTTGCCAACCCTAAAATGGCTCCCTTAGTTAAGAGATCTTCTTCCCTGCTCCCATATCCACCCTTCCTCCATCTCAACCATCCCATTACCCCAAGCTCTCCCCAATCCTCCCCTTCTTCCTTCTCTTTCCCCATCTCCGCTTCCCTCCACCTCACTCCCAACTTTTGTCCGGCGATCTTGTCTACTTCCAATATCCAGGAGGATAAATATATGTAATAGCCAGAACCTGGAAACAACCTAGGTGCCCCTCAGTAGAAGAATGGAT